>JAUMGZ010175030.1:0-14551 GCA_032359645.1 Pododesmus macrochisma | reverse complement strand
GTGTATATGATATGGATGTACTTGGTGTATATGATATGGATGTACTTGGTGTATATGATATGGATGTACTTGGTGTACATGATATGGATGTACTTGGTGTATATGATATGGATGTACTTGGTGTATATGATATGGATGTATGATATGAATGTACTTGGTGTATATGATATGGATGTACTTGGTGTATATGATATGGATGTACTTGGTGTATATGACATGGATGTACTTGGTGTATATGATATGGATGTACTTGGTGTATATGACATGGATGTACTTGGTGTACATGATATGGATGTACTTGGTGTACATGATATGATGTACTTGGTGTATATGACATGGATGTACTTGGTGTATATGACATGGATGTACATGCATTCGTATCACATGCATACTTATTTTCTCTTTCAGACACTACACTTGCTGGCGGTAACACTCAACCTGTGCCTAGTATTCCCCCTGCCATTGGAAGGTAATATAAAAGTTGCACCTCCCTCAATACTGTTAAAGGCACCACATACATGTGATTTGTCTATTTAAGGCTGTACATTTTGCCATGTTTTATGGAACAAAAAATAGTTACAGCTTAAAAGTATATTGTGCATTATTACAATTCATATAAATGCTTATATAGCAATATATTGTTACTTTGTAATACTTTTATCATCATGGTATGCAATATATATTCTGTCAACTCTTTTGATTCCAGTTTAAGATTTTTGAATCTTAAGTCATTTTGTGATTTCAGTTAGTGTGTGTAATCTGGTTAATGTAAAAACAAATTAGAATAGGAATCTGTAGTACTTCTTTGCATGGTGATTAACAAAACAAAATAGGGAAACAAGTGAGATAGTTGTACACTATAGGCCGTACATAATTAATAACTTGGTTCTCAGGCCACTTTTTGTTCATTAAGGAAGGTATTTTTTTCAATCATTTTATTTGAGATGATAAATGTTTTAAAGGAAAAACTTTGAAACTATGATGTATTTTAGATAAATTTTGACTTTAATTATATATTTCAAGTTTGTCTTGCCATTAAAAATAATTACTGTAAAAAATTTACACCAAATAAGATATTTCGATATATATACTTTGCACAGGAACGGAAAATTTGTCAATAAAAATGAGTGATGAGGGGCTTTTAGGGGCTTTAAAACAGATGAGGGAGGGCCTTAGAACCAAGTATTTAAATTTGTTTGCCATAGGTATCCAATAAACATTTATGTAGTACTTAACTTCACCACCGAAATAATGCCTGGACCTTACTATATTATAAACCTGTGAAACACATATGCGATGGGGTAAAATGCATGACATAATTTACTTAATAATAAAAAAACAGTATCCATGCTTTTTCATGTTTATGAAATATTGCTTTATATGTTCATTACAGATCACAAGGATCTCCCTGTAACTCCCCACTGTCATCCAATGGTGCCTCTCCTATCAATAGTCGCTCTACATCTCCTAGAGATGACAGGTATATTACACATATTCATTGACAACCATAAATATATCTTCAGATTTAATAAAGAACTTTTCATTTAGGAGGAACATCTGACATTGTACTGACTAGCAATTTAACAGAAATACCTGAATGTTTATAAAATACTTGTAATCTTTTTATGTTTCTTGTGTATAAAAAATATGCTTATGATTGATTGCTGATAAAGTTGAACTGTATTACACATGATTTGGTTTACATGAATTTTCATTTCACAGGGAAAAATGCAATAGCCTTCCTAATGGTGTGTTAGACCCAGTCATCACAAACAATCCACCGCCAGCATCTGTGATATTACATCATATACCACCTCATCTAGCCGCCATGCATTCCCAGTCTCAACAGCAGCATCCAGCCATGCCAATGTTTAACTTCTACAATCCACCACCATTCCATGCTGCTCCCCCTCCAGGCATGGTCAGGACCAGGGACAGCTCGCCCACAGGTTCGGACTATTCTAGTCCTTCGCCAAGCCCCCGCCCACAGAAAAAGCAGCCAGCCCTGTCTCAGTTAGCAAAGTCATCTGACAGCTCATCTGATGATAATGAGAAAGGTAAGGACAAAGGGTCATTGTATGCTGCTTTCACCTGCTGCTTCAATTACAGTAACAGTGTGGGATATTAGCGGTAGACCGATAGCCGGTGGCCACATGAAAAGCCAGGGGTCTACATGATTGTTAAAAGTTGTAGCCCGATTGTCTACATGAAATTTCTTTGCCCTGAAAATTTCATCCTCAATATTTAAGAAAATTACATAAGAAAGTCCATAGATCTCAGTGATTGGAAAACCAATGCGCCATGCTTAATAGGAACCTTTACTATAAAAAATCTGTTGAAAAAAAGTGGGTCTACATGATCTTGAATAGGGCCACATGAAATAAACTTGTTGTGGCCCCATTGTCTACAAGAACCTAGAGGTTAGTTTCTCACACTGCAGTAATGGGATTTGCTGAGCAGGTCACATGTTTTACCTTTGTTTAAGTAGATAAATGTGTTTAACTTATTGAAATTGACTGAAATTCACTAAATGTTTCATGTATTTAACTCTACTTAGCTTTTGTTATTTGATCTATATCAGTCTTCTTCTACAAGTATTATCTGTATGCTCCGGCCACATATTTCAACTAAATTGAACCTGTAGTAAAAGGCCACCTGTCTATAAAGGCCACTTTTCTTGTTTCCCTTGAGTGGTCTTTAAAGACAGGTTTGGCTGTATATATTTATATTATGTTTTGAATTAGGTGTATTTTTTACTATTAAATTCCTACTCTTTATTTTCCAGAGAAACTCCCTGCTAATGAAACTGTCCAAAATGAAGTAAAGGGTAGATCTAGTCACATTGCTGGACATCCAGACTTCGAGAAAATGGCTAAAATGATGCAACCTTCACCAGCATTAGTTCACGGAGATGTACCCTCCTTTCCGGTGGTAGGAAGTGGATACCAGTCCGATCCAACACCAACAGCATTCATGACACGCCCACCGTCAGTACTTACCAGGCCGGCATACGCCAAACCTGCACACACAAACTATTCTCTTCCCGCCAAACATGTGATAAACATGCCTCCTGATGGATTAATGGGTAAAAGGAATACTCATTATGCCCAAATTCCTATATGCTTTGCTCCGCCGAATCAGAGAAGTGATATTCAGTCATTGACATCGGCTGCATCAGTGATGTCGCCTTTAGATGGATCTAAGCCATTTCTGTTTATGGCTCCTGGATATCAAGTTAGAGCTCCAAACATGACAGGAGGAAATGGGCGTGGTGGGTTTCCATGCAATGTCTCAAATGTGACCAATGTTACAACTCATTCAATTGCCAATGGACAGCAGACATCCAATAATGGATTGAAGCCTGTTGCTACTGCAGGACATATTACTTCTTCTGTGTCAGATATTGCTATTCCTTCACATCAGCAGTGTCCACATGAGCCCAGCTTGGCTCATTCCGCAACTCCTATGGTGCATCATAATTCCAGTCCCAGCTCCTCAACTGAAGGCATTGGACAATCTTCATCTTTTGCAACTAATCCCCCTCCCAGTAGCAGTGTGATATCCTGTAGTAATTGTGGTTGCACAGGTGGTCATTCTCCTGGTAACCATGGCAGCCATGGAAGTCATCCTTTTCATCCTGTTGCTGTACCACAGCCATTTACTGCTGGACAGTTCTTACATTGGCCAGGTCACATGACTAACCATTCATCCAATGGTTTGATTCCACATTTTTACAGACATCCTGGAATCTCGTACCCCATACCTCCTTCAAACTTTCCAAATGGCATAGCTCAAGATCTCATATCACAAAATGGTCACCCAGGCTTCATACCTCAAGGAATTCCACCGTTCTTTAACATTCAAAGTACCTCAGGCTACATACCGTACCATCACCTACTTCCACAGAATGGCAATGCTGAAAAGTTGCGAAAGGCAACTTGTCATAACTGTGGATCGCTAGAACATAATGCTTCAGACTGCAAAGACAATTCTATGGAATCTATACTAGGTGAGCATGAAATCCAATTTATGTACTTAATAAATTAAACTGGCAAGTCTTCAACATTACAATATTTATTTTGAACTCAAAAACAAGTTGTAAGCTTGTATTAATATAGAGAAGCTAAATTTTATTGTTTGAAGAGTTAGTTGACTGCAACTTGGAATTGTGTATGTTATTTTGTTACTTACTTGTGTTAATGAGTTAGATGAAGAAATGATGTTTGAGATTAAACATCAATACGTCCTTGCTCCAAGTTCATGATATATTTGTGTTAATGATAAGATGTTTTGTTATATTTTCAGGTCCGTTTCATCTGAATTACGATCCAAAATCCAATTCTGACTGACAAGAGTGAATGTTACAGGGGTGTGACACAATTATCAATCTTTTTGGATAGAAAAACTACAAGCTACAAATTGATGATTTTTTTTACACAGCTTGTTACAGTTATGTGTCTTAATAATCATGTAGTCATTTAATTCTAAATGAAAGTGTTTTTTAATTGTTTTGATTCAATTTCTTTTAATTTTTGTATTTGATGGATTTTTAGATAAATAATATGAGCTACAATATAAGTTTTACAAAGAAAATGTCTGATACTACAGTGTTGATTTGTTGGTTATATTTATATTGTAATGTTTTATACAGAAATGTGCTCGAAGGAAGATGTTGATGCATGTAGTTTATTTTTTGTTCTTGATAACAAACAAATTTCATCAGAAATTATAGACCAGATTGTATTCACAATTGTTAATTGCCACATTAAAACAGTCTTTGATTTCTTTCAACCAGCATTTTACATATTTTGTCTCGCAAAAATGGTTATACATATTACATATCGCTAGGTTTTCATTTTAATTTGTAATGAAGAAATTCAAATTATAAACAATTATGATCGGTTATCTTACATAATTTCAGTATCTATTTATCTTATTAACATCAAAAGTGTGTTCTTAGTTTTGAACGATTTATAAATATTTTTAATTTCACCCCAAAAGATAAAGGATTTTAAACAAATTTCATGTTATCTATTTATCAACTTGGTGTTTTCTTATTAACTAATTCACCCCTGTATTTTGACAGTAGACAATGCAATTAATTGTTTTGGAAGAGACTAAATGTGACTTTAGGGGTCAGTGAGTTACAAATACAAGACTGTCTGTCATTGGTAGACCAGTCAATTCCATATGACAATTTACATCCATTATTTGTTACATAGAACTGTACACACATGTATTACAACTGTTTTAATTGGATGAACATATAGATCTTTAGTGTTGGGGCTCATTTCATACCAATGATATTTTTTAAAAAAAAAATTAATTTAAAGAACTTTTTCAAGATTGAAATGTATATTCAGTGAAGCCCATTTGTGAAAATTGTAACTTTTAAAGAAGATGATTCTAGTAATATGCTATCACATATGAGAATTCCTCTACTATGAGATAAAATCGACTTCAGTTTGGGCCTCATAATAACAAGATTTAAAGTAAAAAGTGTATATGTTTAACTACATTTTTGTAGTTTATTTTCAATATTTGCCATGACATATCTTTGTTATAAATGAGACAAAGAGAGATGTGCATGTTGTTGGTCAGCAGATTCATTTTAATTCTATATAGATAAGTGTTCTTATGTTTTGAAGTATTTTACTGTGAATGTTTAGTCATGGTTTTACGAGATGGAATTGAAAGAGTATAGCAACTTCAGAAAAGAGTAGTTTGGATTTACGGTGGCCTAATCATGCATATTATGATATTTAGAGTCATTTATGATTTGGAAAAAATGAAGTTTATGTGGCATGTTTTATTCAGAGTTTATATTGTAAACAATTACATCTTTCAGTTTTACTAAATATTTCATATTTTAATAGGCATACCCATGAAGTTGGCAGTCACTTTCTCAGCAATTGTGTTTTGTTGTTGTGCTGTTTAACTTGACAGAATAGATAAATAATACATGTGAAAGTACGCAATAATGGGTGATTAAATATGCATTAAGTACACATTGAAATAATAGGAACATTTAGGAGCAATAATGATATTTTTTTGCATATCAATAGGAAAATAGCGTAGTTGTATAAATATTGAATTCTAGTTTTAAACATGTTTTAGAAAGTGAAAAACTGTGAAAATGATCTTTGACTGATAATGAAGCAAAAGAAAGGTAAAATTCTGGTCGTTGATGTGACCTTAATTTCTTATGCAATTTTATTTTGTGTCTGACAGTTAGCATTTTTATCACTTAAACAGCTTGATAACTTTACTCTTAACCAAGAATTTGAACTATTAAAGCCAGCTATTGAATTAGTGTGAAAGATTGACTGCATACATGTAATTCTTATTAAGTTATGACATCACGCTAACCATGGAATTTGTACCACTGTAGTTCATGTTGTTAGTGTTTTGATAATATGGTGCTTTATTTACAGTATTTAGTCACTTATCAATGAACCTAAACGTCTTTCTAATGCCATAATATTAAGCAATCCAGTTGAATTATTATGTAGGAGGCAGTGGAATTCTTATCGAATTGATTTGGATACAAGAAACTTGGTTCATTCTAGAGATAATGTCTTCAATTCTTATATGGCCATGGTAAGGGAAGAAATAACTGCAAATAAAGAGAGACATGCACAAAGAAATACTAACTTTTGTGGAAGTGAAAATGATAAATTAATAATTTGCTTTGAAAAAACTTCATAATCAAAATTTGGATCAAAAGTTCATTTAAAAATCAAGGTTCAATTGTAATAAAAAAAATATGGGGGGAAAAACCAAGTATATCAAAATTGCACAAATATTTTACGAAACCTCAGTTGTCAAATATCTTTTCATATTTTTGAAATATGGCAGAAGTATAATATACATTTTAATTTAGTTATTCATAAACACTTTGTTAAGGTCTGTTCCAGAATTCTCCGCATGGGAGGGGTAGGAGGCACTTTTTCAGAGGCCCCACCACCCACCCATCAAATATTAAAACCGATTTAATATAAGGAATGGTAGGCAGATCTGGATTGAACACCACCATCCATAACATGTTAATTCAGGTGCTTTCCACCCCTCCCATATGGTTTATTCTGGAACAGCCCTCATACTTTTTGTATAACCTCCTTATAATGAAAGTAACTGTTGTTGATTTATAACACCCATAATTTTTTCATATCAGTCATTCTTTGAAGTAGATTAAGGAGGCGGTTGTATTCTTAGAATTATTGATCCTTTGCCTTGTTTAAAAAAAAAAGGGCTGTCGTAGAGAAAGTTTAGGTTAGTCGGCTTTAAATGAAATCTTCTTCGAAAGTGTTTTTCATAAGTAATGGCCAACTTTCACATCACATGAATAATGAAATATAATAGTTGCCTATAAATGTGCAATATGACATTATGTGGGAAATGTTGAGGGAATTGACAGCATTATGCATATTTTCTACCTTGTTGGTCTGAACCAACATAATCTCTCATTTGGATAGCAATAAGAATTATATTAAGGTACAATTTAGAAACATTTCTTTTCTTTAATATTTTTATTGTCTCAGAAATGGTTTTTCATATTTGACAATTTTATGTTAAACACTATCAATAATGAATTAAACAAAATTCATCATAATTTATGTTTAGATGTACTCGAAGAATAATTATTGGGGGAAAAATTTCCAAGATGACCATGCCCACCAGTCTTGAAATCTTGTTTTTGGTTAATATTTCTCTTAATTGAAGCATTGTAATGACCTAGAATCTTATATTATATATTTATTTAGGGCTCACAGTTGTTTTAATTTAGAAATGGTGTCCGTAAGATTAACGAGGTGATAACCATGACAGAAATATCTTATACATACTTACCAGGTGAGTTTCAAGAGTCAAAAGATCTAGTTATATGGATTGGAAATAAAGATGTTGACTAAATATTTAGCCTGTTAATTGATATGTTGTTGGTATACTAGTCGTTATTACTACATGTTCTACATCTAGTCTAGGTGATCTGTTAGCCAGGATCTGGGTTGTGTTTACAGTGAAACAAATTTTATATAAATCTTAAGCTGCTGTTCACATGTTTGAAACAGTTTAATATGAATAAAAAAAAGGCATTAATTTTAAAGATGATTTTAACTAGAAAGTTTATATTTCATAACTTTGTAAAATTTAAAACAGCAAATTTCAGTTTTTAATTCTGAAAAAACCACATATTTATTTATCTTTGGTCACCTCAAGTTTTAAGCAGATTTGCTCTAATTTACAGGTAAAACATAAATTTTATATAATAAACTCAACTTGTTAACAACACAGCAAGTCTTTTGTTAAGTGGAGATTGTTATCTGTTTTCAGTTTGTGAAGTCATCTGGTGCTTTATATATTTATTGTTATATTTTATGTGACATTTAAATCGTTGTGAATTGGTTATTATATAAATATTATCAGTACCCGTGTTATATTTTACTGATATGAAATCACAGCTTGTATTATAATGCTCCGAATTATGTCTACAATGTCAAATATCACAAAAAATTTAAGGGAGGTAAATACTCATATTGTTTTCTTGCATATGGTTTGAATGTTCTGAAGGATTTCACCATAAAACACAATCAGGGTGATTTTGTAGAGGTTTTAAGTGTTAACTGGTAAAATAAGGTACTGCTAATCTTTAAAGACATCTAAAGCACATATTTTTAGTGCTTAGAGTCAAATGGTTTAAACAAAAAAAGTGCTCATTTCAAATCCAATTGCTTTGCTACAGATCTACAGAATGTTGTTTTTGTATTGTATGCTGTCAAAGTTACTAATCTTAGGTTGCCATAGATGTTAATGCCATTGTAGAATTTAGTGCTGTTACTGTCAACTTAGTGAAACTTGCAGTTCTTGATGTATAATTTGTGAGACTTTGATTATATTTCAAAAAAATGTGTACCTGGAGAGAGTAAGAGTGACAGAGAAAGTGTGTGCAGAATTGAGTGATGATCAAGTGTTCTTAATCTTATGTTGATCTCATTCAGTGTGTATTATCAATACAGCCGCATATATATACTAACTCTATTTTACCATCAGATTATTTTTATAAGCTGTGTATAAAAAATCATTTGGTCTCCCGTTTTATTGTTCCATTTTATCACTTTGTTAAAACTTTGATGCCTAATTAAGATTTTGTTGTTTTGATTGTCATGTGCCAATATTGTGTTTCACACACTTTTGTACTTATATTATGTGATGAATTCTTTTATCCCTGCATAAACATTGCAATGGTAGCATCCATGGGTTGTACCAATACTGTATGAGGGTAGAAGAGTTAAGGAGGCCTACTGTTACATAATGTTCCCTTGTGGGATACCACAGAGAGATCTATATCCTTATATGAATCCGTGTATAAAGTTAGACATGTAGTTATGTAAATCATACTGGATGTAAATCAAAAAACATTATTGTACCTGTATTTATTTTGTGCGAATTTTTATCTGTGCGTTAATAATCAGTGGCATAGAAACATTTGTAACATTGATTTTATCTTAACATACAGATGTACAAGAGTTGTCATCTTTGAACATGTGTAACTAACATTTGATACTTTGTTGATGGTTTAGAAACTTTTGTGACATTTTAGTGTGATATGAGTTATTAGTCTTATTTTTCTCCATGAAATTTCTTACTAGCTTTCTCTGTTGTATTATTTTGATCAGAAGTATAGTCTTGATGAAAAGATAGATTTAAACATGTTTGAAGGTAAATCATGAACATGATCATTTGAGAAATTTCTTCTTTTACAAAATCAAAAAAGACATCTGACACAGATTTTAAAGCATGTTTTAATTGAGAAGTCCCAATATATGCTCATTTAATACAACCTTACTCATTGTATAATTGCCAAAGTCATCAATAATATTTACATGTAAACTTTAGTGAAATGGTTTTAAATCTTTTATAACCATCTTTGTTTTATTACCTCCGGCAACGTAAGTTGATGATAGTAAGTGAAGAAAAAACTAAGTCATTTAGAAAAATAATGTTTGAGTGCAAAATGTGCATTGTTAAGATTGGTTTTATTTTAAATATATAATTGCTTTTCATTCAAAGTGCAAGAATTTTTTTTATTAATGTCAATTTTGTATTTGACTTGTGAACAGAATTTTAGATAAACAATTGCTTTTTGCATGTAGTAAGGTTCCATTATTATATATTAGATGTAATAATATTTTCAGGTCTTGTTGCACACAGATTAGAGTTCAAATTATTTGCATTGACAAAGTTTAACAATTATGAATGTTGCCACAGTTTAAGAATATATTAATTGATGTGTTTGAACTTTGTATCAAATACAATAATTTTTTTAGCATAATATGTGCAATGTACATGTGTTTTACAAACATACAATAGACTTTTGTTCCACATTGGATGATATTAGTTTGTAAAGATCACACAATATTGATAACCTTTATATGACATGTGTTTCATCTTTCACAACAAAATATACAAATATGTACATGGTATCAGTAGTTAGTTAAATATAATTTGGATATGAATTGTAAATAGTTAGAATTAACATCCTTGGAGAAAGTTGAAATGATAATTGTATTAAAGATTTCTTGCATACCTGACGCAATTTTAGACACTTCTAGTAATCAGAAGTCTATCTATAGCTTCTCTTGTAATCAGAAGTCTATCTTTGTAGCTTCTCCTGTAATTAGAAGTCTATCTACAGTTTCTCCTGTAATCAGAAGTCTATCTTTGTAGCTTCTCCTGTAATACGAAGTCTATCTACAGTTTCTCCTGTAATCAGAAGTCTATCTGTATAGCTTTTCCTGTAATCAAAGTCTATCTACAGCATCTCCTGAAATTAGAGGTCTATATATAGCTTCTCCAGTAATTAGATGTCTATATATAGCTTCTCCAGTAATCAGAAGTCTATCTATAGTTTCTCCTGTAATCAGAAGTCTATCTGTATAGTTTCTCCTGTAATCAAAGTCTATCTACAGCTTCTCCTGAAATTAGAAGTCTATATATAGCTTCTCCAGTAATTAGATGTCTATATATAGCTTCTCCAGTAATCAGAAATCTATCTATGTAGCTTCTCCTGTGATCAGAAGTCTATCTATAGCTTCTCCAGTAATCAGAAGTCTATCTATGTAGCTTCTCCTGTAATCAGAATCCTATCTATAGCTTCTCCAGTAATCAGAAGTCTATCCATAGCTTCTCCTGTCTTATTTCTAAGTAATGAGATCTAGTTATAACATTTGTTGATTTTTCATCAAAATTTGATATTGGCAATTATTGCACAGATCAGTGCTATAAATGGTTGAAAATTAGATGTTGGTCAAGTTTTAAGTGAATTTGAATCCTGAATTCTTGGTCTGAAATGTAGGTTTGTGGTTTATGATTTTTCCTAAAAGACATTCAGTAAAAAAAAAAAATACTTACTGCCTAGAGTTAGGATATGATCATTGGGAATTATCTAGATGGAGTCTTTCTAAACTCTGACCTCGGTAATATATTTTTGCACTAATCGAATGATAATTGTATTGATTTCACCATAACTCTGATCTATGAATGAGAGCAATTATGTATAGACTATTGAAGGATAACAATTTTCAAAAAGAACACTATTTTGTTTGAAATGCAAGATAAGTAAGGTCAGAATATTGTTTGAAACAGTATGTAGGATTTAATGATCTTTCACTGGAAATATGGCATAGAAACTTGATGTACAAAATGTTGACAAATTTTGATGTACATAATAATGCATATATACATGTATGTTGTTTTATGTAAATATTGCCAAAGACATTGTGATGATAATGAATATGAACTGCAAGCTAGGTCTATTTCAAGATTGTGTGATAGTGCTGCCCTGATGGTGAGAATGTTATAGAGTGAAAGGCTCTTCATTGTCAGTATTAACTTAACATGACAGCGATATTTACTTTGTACAGATGATTATAATTGCTACAAGGTCACAGTCTTCAATTTATAATGATTTGATGTTATTTTATAAATTCTGGTAATATGTGGCTTGATAATTATGCTATTAACGTAACAGTCACAGGAATGTGACCGTGGAATCATTTGTGATATGTTGGGTTGCTTGTTAGGTATGATCATATGTGATTGATTTAATTTAATTTTTATGGTATGAATGTTTTGTATCAGGATATGTACATGGACTACTTTTTATGTATTAATAAATCTTGTTGTCATTTACAAATCTTTGGATTTTTATGGCAAAGCAGTTCATTTCTTTTGGAAATTTTTAATCCAGTTTTATTAATTTTAAATATAAAATTATTCAGTTCAAGTTAAAACAATTCAAGTAAAGCTGAATGTAATTAAGTAATACAAGCATACTTTTTGAAATTTTCATGGGGGAGAAAATGCGTAGCAAAATCTTAAAATGTCTTTAATATCTATATACAAAGCCATGTATGACAAAATAGTAGTGTAAACTGCCCCGTTTAAGCAGTTCTGTGTAATACACTTAGTTAAAGCAAGTTGATATCCAAGGATTAAGAATTATTCTAATGTTAAAAGTGAAAATTGTGCGTGAAAAATAGGAAGACTCCCTCCAAAATAGGGAGCATTGGAAACTATGATACAAGTAAAGCTTAATGTAAGCATATCATTGAAATTCAAAAGTAAAACTTAATGTAAAAAGTAAATTCTATTATACAAGCAAAGCTTAATTTATTTAAATGATACAAAAAATACAAGTAAAGATTAATGTAGGTATATGGTTAAATTATATGTGTGAACCATAATGCCAGTGTGTAATTAGATTATACATTGTAAAGCTGAATGTAATTTATTATACAAAAAAGTTACATTGTATATAACTCAGCAGCACGTGTAATTTAATTGATTGAATATGCAACAAACAAAACAAGCAGAATAGATAAATCAGAACTAAAATACTTTATGAAACAGTAAATACACAGACTTCTGAGTTTTAATTTGAGAATACATTGGCACTCATTAAACCATAAAGTAAAAAAAACATTTAAATGCAGTGCCAAGGAAACATAACAGTGTCAAAAACATAGTTGTTAATATTGTACTACATACCTAATTTTAAGGCATTATTTAATCCTTATTTTCTAAAGTCAATTTGTATGAGTAATAGGTTTTGAACAGTATTTGATTAATGTGATTACATGAGGTTATTCTCATTAACATCTTATCCCAATCTCACTTATAAATAATTTGGACTAAGAACCTGGACATAATCAGTAAAGCTTAATAAAAGAAATAATAAGTTAATAAATAAATGAATATTTAAATATATGCATTTATGTAAATTAAAAAGACACAAATACATTGATTTTTAAATAATGAATAAAAAATTGAAATAAAAACAAATGCTTTTATTTGTAAAGATTTTCTGTGATTATTTTACCCATTATTATATTCAGGAAGACTACACAGGCATTAGATTAGAAAGATAATTTGAATTATATGTGTAAAACTTTTTTTTATACCTCGTCTTTTTTCAACGATGTTTGATTTTTATGCTGTAATTTTGTGGATATAAACTACTTGTACAAAGTTTTAGAAAACAAGTACATTCAAAGGTGTTCTAATCAATCAATCAGTAATTATGCTACAAAGATTTCTACTAAATTTGAATCTAATAATTTATATGTAGACCCGAAAGTTTAAAGAATAAAAAAAGTCCAAGTCTTTGTTAAAAGTTGTGAAAGAAACATGTGACATGTCATTAATATCACACATGACTGTAAAACATAAAACCAACAGGGAGTAATCAAATTAAAGATAAATTATTTAATACTAAACATACAATACTTGATTGTTTTAAGCTTGTTTTAGAAGTATTCATTTGTGCTCACGATTTGCTTATTTAAATGTTTGGTAAAGATGAACTGATGAGTGGTATGTAAATAATCAGATGAAAATGCAAGGCAGTATATATCACTGTCAGAGTTTTAACTTAAAAGTATGTGAGTGGTGTAAGAAAAACCTTCATGTGCATTTATAAAAAAAAAAATATAAAAAGGAAAAAATTACATTATTTTATGCATCAAAGTTGTTCATGTAAAAAAAACTGTTGATAATGAAAATAAAAAAAAAATTAAAATGATGATAGGTGTTTTTAACTTTTGTTGACCTCTGAATCCCTGAAATAAAATACCGTGGATGGAACTGTGGCGCAATCAAAGGTATCTGACGCGTAGTGCATATTTTATTGTTTTCTTACATGCTTCATGTACCAAACAAGTTCCTTTCTGCACCATTGGTAAATCTTTAATGTCTTTCAGCCAAACTTCATATGTTGGTTCCCTGTCAGGAAAGAAAAAAACCTATTGTTGTTGGCTTTAAGGTTAAAGGCCACTATCACTTTTTCTCAGTAGAATTTTTCAAATTTGGTGGTTATATTGCTTTATGAATAAGAAAATTTTCTGTCACAAAAAAACTATAGGTGGTCAGCATTTTAAGGATTTTAAATGGGATCTTATGTAAACAAGAGGCCCATGGGGCCTTAACGTCCATCTGGTTGAAATTTGCCAAGTAGTTTCAGAGAAGTTGTTTAAAGACATACTGTCAAATTTAC
>JAUMGZ010175008.1:0-14555 GCA_032359645.1 Pododesmus macrochisma | reverse complement strand
TTTGTTGCTTGTTTTATCCGGTCAGTTGACAATTCTCTAGCTCCTTTTTGTTGCTAGTTTTAACCGGTCAGTTGACAATTCTATAGCTCCTTTTTGTTGATGGTTTTATCCGGTCAGGTGACAATTCTATAGCTCCTTGTTGTCGCTGGTTTAAACTGCTGTGGTTTGACAATTCTTTAGTTCCTTTTTGTTACTGGTTTTTACCGGTCAGTTGACAATTCTATAGCTCCTTTTTTGTCGCTGGTTTTAACCGGTTAGTTAACAATTCTATAGCTCCTTTTTGGTGCTGGTTTTAAGCGATCAGTTGACAATTCTATAGCTCCTTTTTGTCGCTTATTTTAACCGGTTAGTTGACAATTCTATAGCTCCATTTTGTTGCTGGTTTTAACAAGTCAGTTGACAATTCTATAGCTCCTTTTTGTTGCTGGTTTTAACTAGTTAGTTGACAATTCTATAGCTCCTTTTTTGTCGCTGGTTTAAACCGGTTAGTTGACAATTCTATAGCTCCTTTCTGTCGCTGGTTTTAACCGGTTAGTTAACAATTCTATAGCTCCTTTTTGTCGCTTTTTTACCGGTAAGCTGACAAAACTATGGCTCCTTTATGTTGCTGGCTTTAACTGGTCAGTTGACAATTCTATATAGCACCTTTTTGTTGCTAGTTTTATCCGGTCAGATGACAATTTTATAGTTCCTTTTTGTCGCTGGTTTTAACCGGTCAGTTGACAATTCTATAGATCCTTTTTGTTGTTTATTTTATCCAGTCAGTTGACAATTCTCTAGCCCCTTTTTGTTGCTAGTTTTAACCGGTCAGTTGACAATTCTATAGCTCCTTTTTGTTACTGGTTTTATCCGGTCAGATGACAATTCTATAGCTCCTTGTTGACGCTGGTTTAAACCGCGGTCGTTTGACAATTCTTTAGTTCCTTTTTGTTACTGGTTTTAACCGGTCAGTTGACAATTCTATAGCTCCTTTTTTTTCGCTGGTTTTAACCGGTTAGTTGACAATTCTATCGTTCCTTTTTGTTGCTGGTTTTAACCGATCAGTTGACAATTCTATAGCTCCTTCTTGTCGCTTATTTTAACCGGTCAGTTGACAATTCTATAGCTTCTTTTTGTCGCTAGTTTTAACTAGTTAGTTGACAATTCTATACCTCCTTTTTGTTGCTGGTTTTAACCGGTCTATTGACAATTCTATAGCTCCTTTTTGTTGCTGGTTTTAATTGGTCAGTTGACAATTCTTAAGCACCTTTTTGTTGCTGGTTTTAACCGGTCAGATGACAATTTTATAGCTCCTTTTTGTCGCTGGTTTTAACTGGTCAGTTGACAATTCTATAGCTCTCTTTTTGTCACTGGTTTAAACAGTCAGTTGACAATTCTATAGTTCCTTTTTGTCGCTGGTTTTAACTGGTTAGTTGACAATTCTATAGCTCCTTTTTGTTGCTAGTTTCAACCGGTCAGTTGACAATTCTATAGCTCTTGTTTGTTGCTTGTTTTATCCGGTCAGTTGACAATTCTCTAGCTCTTGTTTGTTGCTTGTTTTATCCGGTCAGTTGACAATTCTCTAGCTCCTTTTTGTTGCTAGTTTTAACCGGTCAGTTGACAATTCTCTAGCTCCTTTTTGTTGCTAGTTTTATCCGGTCAGTTGACAATTCTATAGCTCTTGTTTGTTTCTTGTTTTATCCGGTCAGTTGACAATTCTCTAGCTCCTTTTTTGTTGCTAGTTTTAACCGGTCAGATGACAATTCTATAGCTCCTTGTTGTCGCTGGTTTAAACCGCTGTCGTTTGACAATTCTTTAGTTCCTTTTTGTTACTGGTTTTAAACGGTCAGTTGGCAATTCTATAGCTCCTTTTTTGTCGCTGGTTTTAACTGGTTAGTTGACAATTCTATAGCTCCTTTTTGTTACTGGTTTTAACCGATCAGTTGACAATTCTATAGCTCCTTTTTGTCGCTGATTTTAACCGGTTAGTTGACAATTCTATAGCTCCATTTTGTTGCTGGTTTTAACCGGTCAGTTGACAATTCTATAGCTCCTTTTTGTTGCTGGTTTTAACTAGTTAGTTGAAAATTCTATAGCTCCTTTTTTCGCTGGTTTTAACCGGTTAGTTGACAATTCTATAGCTCCTTTTTGTCACTTTTTTACCAGTAAGTTGACAAAACTATGGCTCCTTTTTGTTGCTGGCTTTAACCGGTCAGTTGACAATTCTATATAGCACCTTTTTGTTGCTGGTTTTAACCGGTCAGATGACAATTTTTTAGTTCCTTTTTGTCACTGGTTTTAACCGGTCAGTTGACAATTCTATAGATCCTTTTTGTTGTTTGTTTTATCCGGTCAGTTGACAATTCTCTAGCTCCTTTTTGTTGCTAGTTTTAACCGGTCAGTTGACAATTCTTTCGCTCCTTTTCGTTGCTGGTTTTAACTGGTCAATTGACAATTCTTTAGCTCGTTTTTGTTGCTGGTTTTAACCGGTCAGTTGACAATTCTTAAGCTCCTTTTTGTCGCTAGTTTTTTAACCGGTCAGTTGACAATTCTATAGCTCCTTTTGCTAGTTTTAACTGGTCAGTTCACAATAAAACAGTTCTTTTGTATTGCTAGGTTTTATTGGGTAATTCTTTAAATATGAATCCGGATAGTATGGAATCCAGATAGGGCCACGAACCTCACTATTGCATCTTCGCATCATGGTGTAAAAATTCGCTGGTGCGATAGCGCGATGACGATGACGCAAAAGATGACGATAATACGATGGTCATGGTGCGATAGAGGCTATCACATCATCGCCGCACCTTCACGTCATCGTCTTCGCGCTGTAGCATCATCGACTTTTTATGGCCCTATCCGGATCCCATATTTAACTCGTTATCGTTACTTTTAAGTCGACAATTCCGTGGCTCTTGTTTTGTCGCTACTTTTAAATAGACAGTTCTAAGGCTCCCTTGTGTCGTTATGTATTACTCGATAATTCTTTGACGTTTGTATCGCCTGTTTTTACTTGTATAGAAATGAGGGGGGAAATGCTCAACGGAAGACCAATAGAACTTAAGTTGACCTTGGACTCCAAGAAAAATAAAGGAAACATTTTTTAAACGGTATGTGGGGTTTTATTTAAATCTTAATTGACGTTCGTATTAGTATTTTTCCAGTCCGTGTAACCCTTTGAATTTGTGCATAGATTCTTACATTCTGCACGTCTATCAACGTTAAGTACAGTTCAGCGAGACGCAATAGTGACGTCAGGCCTAGTGAAGAGGGCATCACAAAGATGTCTTCAAATGCCTCAGGAAAAGAAAATAGACCCTTGACAAACTAACAAACAGAAAATAGACCCTTGACAAACAGATAATAGACCCTTGACAAGCAGAAAATAGACCCTTGACAAACTGACAAACAGAAAATAGACCCTTGACAAGCAGAAAATACTCTTGACAAACAGAAAATAGACCCTTGACAAACAGAAAATAGACCCTTGACAAGCAGAAAATAGACCCTTGACAAACAGAAAATAGACCCTTGACAACAGAAAACAGACCCTTGACAAGCATAAAATAGACCCTTGACAAACAGAAAACAGACCCTTGACAAGCATAAAATAGACCCTTGACAAACAGAAAATAGACCCATGACAAACAGAAAACAGACCCTTGACAAACTGACAAACTGACAAACAGAAAATAGACCCTAAAAACAAACAGAAAATAGACCCTCGACAAGCAGAAAAAAGACCCTTGACAAACAGAAAATAGACCCTTGACGAGCAGAAAATAGAACCTTGACAAGCAGAAAATAGACCCTTGACAAACAGAAAAAAGACCCTTGACAAGCAGAAAATAGACCCTTGACAAACTGACAAACAGAAAATAGACCCTAAAAACAAACAGAAAATAGACCCTTGACAAACAGAAAATAGACCTTTGACAAACAGAAAATAGACCCTTGACAAGCAGAAAATAGACCCTTGACAAAAAATAGACCCTTGACAAACAGAAAATAGACCCTTGACAAACTGAAAATAGACCCTTGACAAACTGACAAACAGAAAATAGACCCTTGACAAACAGAAAATAGACCCTTGACAAGCAGAAAATGGACCCTTGACAAACTGACAAACAGAAAAATAGACCCTTAACAAACAGAAAATAGACCCTTGACAAAAAATAGACCCTTAACAAACAGAAAATAGACCCTTGACAAACAGAAAATAGACCCTTCACACACAGAAAATAGACCCTTGACAAACAGAAAATAGACCCTGAACAAACAGAAAATAGACCCTTGACAAAAAATAGACCCTTGACAAACAGAAAATAGACCCTTGACAAACAGATAATAGACCCTTGACAAACTGACAAACAGAAAATAGACCCTTAACAAACAGAAAATAGACCCTTGACAAACAGAAAATAGACCCTTGACAAACAGAGACATATTATTGTTTAGTTTAATATGTTTAGTTTCTGTTTTAACATAACAGCATCATGTTAAGGATATTAACACATTCATACGATTTGTCTTCGGGTAATATATCTAAATGTATATTAAGCTAAAAAACAGTGTTGCTGAATATGTATAAAATAGGTTTGTTTATTTTTTGGTTGTAAGGAAAACAAGTTTCGTGTAGGTTAACTAGATCATAACGCTAATGAAAACCGCAAAAATACATTCCCAATCAGTTTTTTTTATATCCAAGGATAACAGCTTTATGTTGTTTAGCGTTTTCCGTCTCTGTGGGATTAGTATAACCTCCGCAAGAATGGGGCATGTACACAGTGCTTGACAATTTAGGGGATATGATTTCTCCCCGGTGCTGACAGAAAAATGCGGTTCCCTTCTGACACGGTCTCTGTAATTACTTTTGCTGAAATGGGATCCCAAGGAATGCAGTTCAATTTGCACGGGATGCTTGTGCGTCTCGGAGCTTTTGAAGTTTGTGGGCAATGGTGCATTCCAAGACTCCGAAGTTTCCACAAAAGAATGTCAAAAAGTCGTAACGTTTGTGAATCTATCTTCCACTAATGCTTCTAGCATAATTAATTTGCTGATAAATCTTAAGTGGTATACGAAACGAATCAATCGTCCATGGACGTGCATTCTATGAGTTAATTAAAGACATCGGTAGCTCGAGCGAGCGTCCCCACGGGATTTACGCATTGCCCCCTTATCGTTATGTATTTCGGCATGGAAAATGATGGCAGAAACGAGCATAAAGTTATGTAAACTTTCATCTGTAACTAACAAATGTTATCTTATTTATATATTTATTGATATATTAACGTGTTGTCCGTGTGTTATTTCATTGGTACGTTCGCACGTGCATAATATATTTCAACATGTGTGCTGCTTTCTGTGCAAAAATTATAATATTCATGGTATAAAATCGTGATGAATATAGAACCAATGGAATATAAGATAATAGTTATAAAGAAACATAAATAAAAGATAATAGTTATAAAGAAACATTAATAAAAGATAATAGTTATATAGAAACATTAAAGATAATAGTTATATAGAAACATTAATAAAATATAATAGTTATATAGAAACATTAATAAAAGATAATAGTTGTATAGAAACATTAATAAAAGATAATAGTAATATAAAAACATTAATAAAAAATAATAGTTATATAGAAACATAAATAAAAGATAATAGTTGTATAGAAACATTAATAAAAGATAATAGTTGTATAGAAACATTAATAAAAGATAATAGTTGTATAGAAACATTAATAAAAGATAATACCATGTTAACTACGGAAGCCGGTTTAAAACTTAAAAGTGTAAACTTGATAATTTAAAATTCTTTTGTATTATGCCATAAAATTAAGAAAAAGGCGACCATATGTTCCTTTTTCAAATTATTTGTAGTGTATAGCTTGTATACACAAATTTCATTGTTAGATACAGGAAAAATTGATCATCTACAAGCGCCGAAAAACAAAGCTGTAAAAGTTAACATATTTCATTTAAAAAAAAATTATAAACTTTTAGTGGATGGTGTATCGATAGAAGGATGCTTTTGTGTAATTAGGATAGACTATTCATTATGCTATCGGCTGTAACATATCATTTTATTTTTTATTTATAGTGTTCTGGTGTTTGGTTGCCCGTAAAGCAGAGGGATTGGTCGAAAGTTTTGACAACATTACAAAAAAAACCGCTCTCTCCCTTATATACATATATCTAACATCAAAGGGTTTCAAAAATTTCTTCTAGTTTCAAAGAAATGTTCACTTTCGAATATGATCAAAATATAAGTTTCTGCACAATCATCTCTGGTTTTTATTTCAATAAGTGAAAATAAACGTTAAAAAATAAATAATAATTTGACTTGCACACTATAATAGATGTCCCTCTTGAAATCGAGGTATGTCAAACACATTATAACTGGTCAAACATCTTCATAGATCTACTCTATCATCAATAACATGTAGTTAATACAACAACATGTCACGGTGTCTCAATACAACAACAAATATTGTTATAGGTCAGTAATTAACTTCTGGTGGTCAACTGGCCACTACAGTTACGTACGGGGTAATATCTGTGGCAGAGTAAATATTTTTGTTATGTCATTTGTATATCTGTCAACAGTTTAGACCTTGAGTATAATGACTACATAGCCTACAGGTGCAGCAACGGAAACCAGTACCCGTCTTCTGTACTGGTCAGTATGGTGCTCTGAAGACGTTAAACTATTTCATTTAGGAACTAAAAACCAGTTCCCATCTTCTATAATGGTCAGTATGGTGCTCTGAAGAGGTTAAACTAATGGTGCTCTGAAGTCATTTAGGAACTTAAAACCAGTACCCATCTTCTATAATGGTCAGTATGGTGCTCTGAAGAGGTTTAATTCATTTAGGAACTAAAAACCAATTCTACATACGTTTCTGAACCTGATTCCTTTTCAGGTGACCAGAGGTCATTTATACACGTGTTGATTAATAAATAAAAAATGTACTTAATTAAGAAGAGCACGGTTCGGGTTACATATTTTGTAATAAAGTTTTAACATTTCTCATAGCCAGTCTCCGTGTAATATGATTGTATATCTTACGATATCACTTAAACAAATTGTAACACCTCCATCGTCCATGAATTAACTGTCAATTCCTTTGAAACAAAGTGCTGTTATAAAGCATCGGTCAAATTGATTATAAATTTGGACAAATCGGTGTGGAATAATGTATAATAATGCCTGGTAAAAATAAATAGTATGCTATTTATCTAAGCATTATAAGCATATGATTGTTGACATTCACTGTGTGACAGAGTAAAACTGTAGCTGGTTAATACATACAGAATAGATAAGATAAGATAGTTTATTCCAATCAAGGTCCCGCTAGAGGCAAAGTCATTACATTGGTCATATAATAACAATTGGACAATACATACATAAAAATATGAAATTAAGAAACCACACCTATTCCAATAACATACAGAACCAGTAAAATGTTTACATTAGTTGAACAAGAGCTATCTGTTATATACGGGTTACACAAGACAATATTTTAACACATATAACTTATCTACTGTCGTTACTGTTTACTTCCTGGAAATAAAACCATTTAGTTTTTATTGAAAAAAGGGTGTGAAACTGCAGAAACCTTCCCGTTACCTGTCGAAACAGCAATTAATTGTCGCACTAGGTACGTCTTGGTCTTTATATACCTGTCATTCAAATGTACTAGTGGTCGCGGCGGCACTTTGATAATCTAATAACGTGTAAATGCCTTACGCAACCAATAATCGCTAATCCAGTGATGCTATATATATATCATCTTAGATTATCATAGATAACGAACACATTGCAGTATTAGTAACAAAACAATTACACCGACAAAATGTAGCTCTTTAAACAGTCGTTGACTGTATAGTAAAAACACAAGTAGAAAAAGGTTTGTTTCCTAAGCGAAAGGAAACGTATAACTCGGTATATCATACCAGTGACGTATAGAATATAAACGTCCCCAACTAAACGTTAAATTTTATAATAAAAAAAAATAAATAAAAAAAGAATACATTAATTTCTTGATCGTTTAGATAAATCTAAGTTTTTACTGTAAACTTTAACTTGAGTTGCTACATATAGATTCTATATTATTTACCAGTGATAAAAGGAAAGAGAACTTTGCGGTTTATAATTCCGTTTTAGATTTCCGCGCTCTAGGACACGTACGTGTGTATGTAATGCATAATCTACCTATATTATGACTCATAGTATACGCACAACAAACCGCGCAAAATAAAAACACATGCCACAAGTGTCCAGAGAGAACTTTAGTTCCTAGGTTGGGAGAATTTAACGTTGGTGTGTCGCTATTTTCATTCTTTCTCAAATACCACATTATAACACATACAATTGAAAAATATGTAACTCCATAAAAGTGTTCAATTTTGAATTTCTGTTAATTTAAATAATTGTCATCTTTTGTGAAACACGTACGTAACAGAATCGTTATGATTAGTACATCAACATCTCATCAATGCCATAAGTCCACCCCTGCGCGATAACCATGCGCAGTGAGCCAGTACGTTGTCTAGATTCTTTGTGCCATTCCACGCATACCACGGAGTGAGTTCTATTAGACTTTAATTTTTCAATTTTAACTTAAAAAGTATATTTAAGACCTGGACAAGTTATATAAAGGTAAGTTTAAGTGTGTTTTACAAAAATCCCGACGAAAAACGGCCAGGTATGAGCGGTATTCCTGTGGCATGGCTAAAATGTCGGCACGGGGTTTGAATCCCTGGAATATTTGTCATAGTTTTAGGCTCGACTTCCGGCCAATGCAAACTTCGCCAGGTGTAAATGGATTTCAATCTCAACAGGTTCAATTTTACGGTGACACTTCTGAAGATGCATGAACATATATCTGGTGATATTAGTGGGGATATTATGGAGTGTGTTTATGACCTAGATATTGTAGCCAAAAGTTGTGGATGGCGACCGAAGCAGAGAGGTAAGACGGGCGTGTTGAACGTTTGTGTGTGTTGGCTTCTCAAATAACACACGGCCCAAGGTTTCACAATCTCTTGTCGACATCCACGGAATAGAAATCGCAAAAATGGAAATAAACAGAGTTATGGTAGTTAACTAAGTTTTATTTTGTATTGTCCGGTACACATTTATAAAGACGTCATGTTGGTGTTTGTTTATATTGTGCCTATGACGTAATGTTATGAGCGATTCAGTCATTCATAAGAACAGCTGATCAGTTGGTATAGAATTTAATTCAATATATCGAATGGATATAGTTATGAGATATTATATGCCCTTTGGTACAATTTCTTTGTTTTATTTGTGTTTTCAAGTGAGATACAAGTAATATAACATCATCAAGTGAGATACACTGTGTAATGTTAGTAGGTAATAACATGTGTTGTAAGCAACCTCTATATACTTGGCACCAAACAATATAGAGCTGTCAAATTATTTGGGTTAAATTTTTTTACCTCTCAGTTTATTATACATGTAAATGGACGTCAAATTGTTGCTTTTAGTTTAGGTACTACTGAAGTAAGATTTTCTACCAATTTTCTGCATAATCTGTTGTCATTTCGTGATTGTTCAATTTAATTTGTTCCTATTTAAACCTGCAACAAAAAATTACCTGAAATGACAGTTCCAACTAGCTACAATGTGTTAGCTGTTGTAGATACTGTCAACAATATTTTTACAGTGGTTATATTTAAGCGGGATGACTGATTATGTTAAAATCTGTAGAGAACTGTACTTGGCATCCTTAGGGAATCACAAACAATCCATTGAGAGGTAAAAATTGTCATTTAATTTTTAAATAATTTTTGCAGCTCAAAAGTTGGTTGCAGAGGTTTGGTAAGTTTGTTAAACGGAATAAGTAGTTGAATGTAGACCACTATACCAAGTATGATGAAAATTATGTGTGTGTCTACAAACACTGCATGTCTAAGCTATCACATGTCCATCCCAAAGCTTTGTGCCCAATTTCAAACATCACTTCTAGGGCCAGTGTTTTTTTTTAATAAGTTGGTTTACAGATTTTTTATACAAAAATGTCCATTGGGTGGTCTAAAAATAAAAATAATTTGCAATTCTCAAATTTGAGATTTCAAACAGATTGGACAAAAAAATGTAGACTTTATTCACATAGGTAGCCAATTCATACAGCAAAACAACATCTCATTTCTTGTGAAAGTTAAATATTTCACAATAGTTCAATAAGATAGAAATTTCTTTTTAAAAGGAAAGGAGGGGCAAACAATAGTACATGCCCTGATTAATCATCTTACAGACTGGGACATGTCTGTCGAGAAAATAAGGGAATCCTGTTCGCCTGATTATAGGAAGACAGCAACTGTTACCCCATCAGATACTCCAATTGATATCCTTGTTTTGTTCAGAACTAAACACATATTTGTTGACCCAAAATCAAAAAGTAATGGCTTTAGATGACCAGTGTAATTTTTCACATTGCTTTCTATTAGAAGTAACATCCCGAAATACACCCGAAATGTTTGTAATATTTGTATTCTATTTTTAATAAAACGTATGAATCAACCTGAGACCCTCCCAATTTTTTCGTTTATAAAAGGATCGACTTTCCTTATCATAGTTGAAGATGTAAAAATATTATTTTTGTACAGTATTTATCTGTATGAAGATTAATTGGACATACGTTTTCAAAGTATTTGTATATAAAGACAGATTTGAAAATAAAATTAAAGGAAACTGCTGCATGCTGTATCTTGAAGTTGAGGGAGGAAGTTTGTTGTACTTTTGTACTTTCCTGAGTACCAGTACGTCAAAGACATTTGCTGTTGACTATGTATTGATTAATTAGGTATGAACGACGAAAAATCGGGTGGGTCTCTAGGTTGGTTCATACGTTGATTGAAAATTTAAAACAAAAATTACAATATCATAAACAATCATTCATGAAATTTATATTCAAATGGTTGTAATTCAGGATGTTACTTAAAAATTCTATTTAATTATTACAAAGCAATACAAAGATTAACACAGGTCGTCTAAAGTTATTACCTTTTGATCTAGATCTTGGGTCAACAAATATGAACGAAACAAGGACATCAATTTGAGTGTCCGTTGACGTAACAAATGCCTCTTCTCATAGTCAAGCGAACATGCATGATGCCTTTATTTCCTCGACAGACTGCCAGATGATAAAACAGTGCATGTCCTATTGGCTGCTCCTCCTTTCCTCTTAAAAGAAATGTCTGTCCTTCGAACTGTCAACAAAACATTTAACAATGGAAAGTTTGCAACCATAACCATGAGTTCATATATCTGAGTCAGTTTGATGCTTGTCTAAAAAACCTTTTTGATGAAGCGTTTTAGTTATCTTTGTTCAAGCTAAAAGTTCGTCAACAGCGGGTTTTTTAGATCCGGAAATCAATACAAGTGCAAAATTTTATTTTATTTTTATTTTCAAACATCGGGTCTGCGGATCCGTAAACCAACTTATTAAAAAACTCTGGCCTAGTGTAACAGTCTGTTAGGATAACATTGATTCCAGACCAGGATGAGTTGTACACGACAACCAAACCATGTAAAAACATTCAAATCCAATTTTAAAGAATGATGTTAATTAGCTGTTTTAAAGAATACATTTATTGCATCTTCTTCGAGTATCTCTAATTTCAATTTTCTATTGCCTATTAATTGTATATGTTAACGTGTGTATCTTTAATTTATTTACCTTGTTTAATGTATGGTTAAGTAAGCTGACTTTCTTTATGACATCCTGCAGAAATAAGGTCTTTTCAGTTTACCACTTTACTTTAAAGATAAAGGTGATCTTTTCTTAATCATGCAACATTTTATATGATTTGTTCTGACAAATATGTTGATATTTACATTTCTAAACATTTATTTACAATGCCATATTTGATGAAATTGTCAGTTTGCAATATATTTACTGGGATGGAAATAGAATTAAAAAACATTGAATTTTTACACTTTTATAAAATACATAAATGTGTTAATATTGTGCTACCATGACGTGATATATAAAGAGAACGTGTAAATAATACTTGCCTGTTGCCCATGGCCACAATTTCACTTTATGCAATTTGTGTGTACTCAAATGTAAGTTACAATTAAATCTTTATAAATAAGTCATTATCAGTTATTTGACATAAGATGAAAAAAAAGTAGTACATTAGAGTGGTGAATGAATGTTTGTTTGTTTTAGGTGAGGGAGGGTAATGTCTTCCACTTGGACAGAAGACCTGTCCAACACAGGTGCCAGTATGACTAAAGCTGAAGGTAGTCCCCAAAGTGATTCAAACGATGATCTCTCAAATGATGCAGAGGGTGTGTGGAGTCCAGATATTGAACAGAGTTTTCAGGAGGCACTTGCAATATATCCCCCGTGTGGGAGACGTAAAATTATCTTGTCTGATGAAGGCAAAATGTATGGTAAGTCTTGATTCCCTCTGGTTTTGTTTCTGAGTGAACTGCCTTCAACAGGAATCGTCTTGACTGAATGTCTTGATCCTGTTTCCCTTCCTATCCTATCACCCAGTTTTTCCCCTGTGGTCTTTCCTTGTGATATCATTAAAAGATGGTTGAACAAATGCAAACAATTCTATATGGTCAGCCAGCGATGACCAACTTCCACATATTTTAATTTTTTGTGTGAAAGCACTGTCCAGAAATCACTTTCAAATTTTGTATTTGAAGTGACAATCTTTGAGTCCATCTTACGGGTATAGTTTATTTCAAACCTTAATCAAATCTTTCCAGACATCATATGAAAACACTTTGTGCTGCTGTGACCCATCTTTTGGATGCAGGATACTGATTAAGTATTTACAAATTTAAGGTCAATGCAATATGTTTTAGAAAATCAAAGTCTAAAAATACAAAATCCCAGATAAAATATGCAGACATCAACCATACAATGATGCATACTTGTTCAATTTATTTGTTCTCTATCTGCCTCTGTTAGATAGAACCCTACATACAATTGTATGTGTCTTAATGCATACATCCTACTGTTCACTTTTAAGTAAATAACACATGTCTATATATATATATATATATATATGTTTAAGTAATTTCTGAATTTTCCATAACTATTTATTTCTCTTTGCAAAAATTGCCTTGTCAGTATGACAAAGTAAGATAAACTACAATATCTATGAAGTCATTGAAATGCAAGTGTCAGCAATATATGTAACTTGTCAATATAGGATTTAAATATCGGCTAGGTAGACAATATCTATGAAGTTACGTATACTGTAATTACAAGTAACTTAACACATATAAATGCCATACAATGTTTGGTTCACAGTATACTTGTGTTGTAAATAAGTGACGTCAAACATTAATTAAACAAATGTGGTGTACTTTATTATGGCATTAATTTAAATGTGAGGATGACGATGACTTGCAATATTGAAGATATACATTGTACATGTACATGTAATCTTTTAATTAAAAAACTTATAATTACCCTTATTTACATTTATTTTGAATTGTAAAATCTAGCTGATAGTGATAGGTGGTGGAAATTTTGATTCTGTGCAAAATGAATATATATATATATTTCCAAATGCAGTTACTTTTAATTAAATTTTGTTTTGAGATATTTACTTAATATATGAGCTCACTAGTAATGAATTCAGCATTGTAATTAAAATGAATTTGATGTACATGTACCCCCCGTATGACAACATGATTTGATGAACCCACTGTATGATAACATGATTTGGTTAATAGGAAGATGAAAATTTAACAATAAATTTATACAAGAGCAGATTTTAAATCAAAATATTGACAAATTGAAATGTAAACAGAAGCACATGGTTGATAGGTATTTCAGGCATGCTAGAAATGATTATTATTAAAGAAGGGGGCAGTTAAATGTTTGAAATAGTTGCTTTTGTACTATACATTTATACAACCATATGTAGGCTGATCAGAATATAGGTAGGTCTAGTAAACCAGGTAGTATAATGTAGCATGAAGAAGTCTACTAAAAATAAACCCAGGTACAAACATAAAGCTGCCAGACTTGTATCTACCTCCTAGGTATTGTAGTGAGTTATACTGGTAGTGCATACACAATAGCTTTATTCATAAAACTTCAGCTACAAGGATTATATTGCATTTGAAAACCACTGGTGCATATCATATGGGTTTGTTGATAGATCCTTGTCCTCTTACAACCGTAAATACTCCAGTACAAGTTTTATGTTTATATTCAGACATGGCAAACCTATTTCCAAGAACTGATTTATATTAAATGTTTTAATGTGGATTCAGAAATTCTTGTTGCAGTTAAAAGATGTTATTTTGGAATAAAACTTGCTTAGGTTTATGGCAATGTGCAAACAAACAAAATTGTTTAAAAAAAATAAGATCCTACACAGGTGATTTATCAACGTTTGAGGATAGAAGATGTGAGATATGTGTATATCTATATTGATTGGTGTCTACCTGGGACAGGAGAAAGGTGTGAGAGAGTGAGATACCTGTATATCTATATTGATTGGTGTCTACCTGGGACAGGAGAAAGGTGTGAGAGAGTGAGATACCTGTATATCTATATT
>JAUMGZ010174997.1:0-14555 GCA_032359645.1 Pododesmus macrochisma | reverse complement strand
TTGGTTGAGATCCATCCAGTGGTTCTCAAGAAGAAGTTGTTTTTGTGAAAAGTTTACGCACGACGCACGACGACGGACAAAGAACGATCGCAATAGGTCACTTTGAGCCTTTGGCTCAGATGACCTAATAAACCAGTTATACATGTATAGAATGCACCTGTAATATTTTACATTGATATCGATGCCGCACTTTATCCTAAACACTCCAAGATCTAGTGTGGAAGTTGAACAAAATATAAGACAAAATATTTTTAAGGGGAATAACTCTAAATTGTATTGTTGAAGACTGTCTTCATTTGTGATAGTAGGAAGTTCTCTCAATCACAAGGTGCGGCTATAATATTGACATATTTAAATGATTTTTCAAAGCTAGAGCATAATTTGTTAACAAAGTTGATGCAAACTTTTTTTCAAAAGAATATCTTTAGTGAATGTGATTGCCAATGCAAGACATCATGAAAGTTAGAATGTCATGACTCAATTTCTTTTATTCAAAAATGTATATGTGACTTACCTGATTCTTAACCTTTGATCCTTTTGTGAACTTTGACCTCATCCATGTATTCAGATACAATGTGGCCATTTCTTCTTTATCACTCTGCCATGATGCCGTCTTTGGTAAAGAGAGGAGTAACTTCCAGTAAATATCACCTGGTAATTTACCTTTAGAATATAAATCAAATGTATAATTATTTTAGTACACTAGACAAAATGTGTATAGATAGAAACATTTACCATATATGTAGTACATTTATTATAAGCAATGTTCAAGTACATGAGACAAAGTGTGTACAGATAGAAATGTGTGACATATATTCAACAATTCTATTGTATGCAACATTCTAGCACACCAGACAAAGTATTTACTGACAGAAATGTATGATATATATTCAACAATTCTACTATATACAACATTCTAGCACACCAGACAAAGTGTGTACTGACAGAAATGTATGATATATATTCAACAATTCTACTGTATACAACATTCTAACACACCAGACAAAGTATTTACTGACAGAAATGTGCGACATATATTCTGACAGTAAATTAGATTGTACATTACATTTCAATGGCCTAACGTTTAAAAACTAATTCTCTATTTGATGATATTTGATGATTTATTCAGAAAAACTTAAAAGTGTCCCTTTAATGTAGACAAATATGCCTTATCATAATCCTGTATACTTAATATATAATATCAAATCCTTTATACCTGGTAATCTCCTTTGCAGACAATTTTTAACTTTCGGCCCTACAAGTTGAGAAATGTTTAAAGACTGCCATGCCTTTTCATGACAAAGGTTTCTGTAGATTTCATGAGCAGTGAGCAGTTTCCTTGCAGCCCCATCTTGTTCTTGTGTTTCTAGGGGCGACACCAATGTTAACTTTGCCTTCATGTTAATGTAGAAACTATCATCAATAAGACAATCGTCTCTCCTGTCAGGTATTAATGAGTCAATCTGGTTAGATGTGGATGTCATTGATGGACCCGAGGGGAAGGTTAGCATGGAACGTTTTAACTTGATCCTGGATGAATATTCTTTCTTCCAGTATTGTAGGAATCTTCCAGCTACTTGTAGTTCTACACAGCGCTGTATGTCAGCTAATTCTTCTAATCGTTCGATAACATCCTTCTTATACACTTCCTTAGATACAGTTTCTACAAACTCCATGACAACAGAATCTACTAGTTCTTCATGTTTGTCCACTGCACAACGGTCAACTCGTTGCTTCTTAAGCTCAGCATTTACATGTCTGGAAGAGAGAGTTTTATTGTTATCTCTAGAGAAATGAACATTTATTGAAAGCCCTGAAGAATACAAAAGTGTTTCTGTGTTACTGGTGGTAACATTCTTTTATTAATACCAACAGTTGGATAATGGGTTATCAGTTTTACTATGACAAAACTTAATACAAATCTTTATGTCAATAAATATGTGTTCCATTTAATCCATAGTATAATTTGTTATCATCTTTTGTTTAGATAATAAAAGCTGAAATTATATTGCATGTCTAACCATTTGCACAACATTTTTCAAAATATATATCTTTAAAAATGTGAGGCCCATTTGGTTGTAACATCCATTTGGAATAACCTGCAAATGTTTGAATTATTTTTGAACACTATACACCAATCAAACCCTATGTTATTTTCTCAATTTTACCCTATTTGACCCCCTAGGAGACCCAGCTGACCAAACAAAACAACAAATCTTCATCCCCATCACCTCAAGACAGTTGGTACAAAATTTGTAAAACTATTTTTGAGGAGAAATAAAAAAAGATATTTAAAAACACATACTTCATTTCCTCTATGGCTAATTTATCAACCTCTTCATCTGTGACCTGCTTAATGACCTCTGAGGTAAGACTGACCATGATTTGTTTCATCATTGCATCTCTCTCTGCCTTCAGCTGTTTTTGTCGTTTAACCTGTACTTCATGGTAAATCTGCTTTGATATGTCACTAAGAACATAAGAATTTTCTTTATTGAGTTTTCATTCATGTAATACATAAAAGACATGTGACTTGTTTTATGATTCATGATCTTAAGTCCATAGAGATCATAATATACAAAGAACTTAAAAAAGATCACAAAGATACACATTATAATTCAAAGTGAATAAATATTTAAACAAAGTGCCTTGCTAAGGAATACCTTTTGTACACAAGTCAATCATACATAACAGAAATACAATACACCTAAGTTAAAAAAAAAAAAAAAGAGAAAAAAACCACAGCAAATATATATTAAAGCCAACATAGAGGATATGTATTCTTTTATTTCAAACTTACTCAATTTTCTCTGTAACTGTCTCTTCAATGAGATCTCTACACACAATTTCACTTTCGTGTTTATATAAGTCTACAGTATGCATGGTTTCCTGCGTGATCTGGTTACAAAACTCATCTATTACTTCCCAGAACAACACCTTTGCTGTCTCTTTTACATCCTGTAAATTAAACATTACACTTCATAAATCATATTATACTTAATATGCTGAATATATTGTCAATTACCAATACTGTTTCCAAGTACAATGTCAATAAATGTTTAAATCCTAACAGTCTGAAATTCACTACTTCATATTAATAAGGTTAAGTGAAATAATCTTCTGTAGAATGCACAATCTCATCTGTCCCACATTAACTTGTTAGACTTTGATAATTTGAATATAAATATAAAATGATGGTGAGTAAGTTTAAATTCAGCACCTACAGCATGTTAAGTGAGATAATCTTCTATGGAATTAACAATCTCATCAGTCCCACTTTAAATTGCTACTCTGATCATTTGAATATAAATAAATTGATGATGAGTAAATTAAAATTCAGCACCTGCATCATGAATTATACATTCATCATTAATGATAAAGATTCAGATTTTTAAATGAGAAAATGGTGTGGAAAGTTTTAATATTACAAAATCTTAATACAAAAATTGTTATTCATATGATAATTAACAAAGTAGGCACATCATGAATGTAGGTCATATTAAACAATCTGCATCATGGATTATGGCGAGTATCCTCAGATTTATTAACTTTGGAACTATGGTCACAAACTTATAATGCAAAAGGATCACAATAATGCACTTAACTAAGGCTGATGAGTCATGGAATATGATTTGAGATAAACAATTTAGCAATGTAAAATTGAAAGACGAGCACTAACAATAGTTAACTTTTTATTTAGCTTCCATATAAATTACACATTATACATTCATCATTAATGATTAAGATGATTATACACATACCCTATAACACCATTTTATTCTTCTTTGTATTTTGCCTAGATGATATAAATCTACAAAGTAAATATTTCATCAAACTTATCATTTATGAAGAAAGCATTAATATTTAACTAAAATCATTGTCTTCTTTACCAGGTTAGTAAAGGTGAATTTCTGTGGTGGTTGGTAAGCTGGTGGTTGTGGCTGATCCTGTGTGGTAGGGAGTTGATATGGAGGTGGTTGACTTTGTGCAACAGCGTCCTGATGTGATAGTTGGGCCTTTGACTGCTGTAAATATTCCTCATAAGATGGTTGTGCCTGTAACTGCTGCATATTTTGTTGATGCCTTGTCTCAGAGTCATACTCGGGTCTGGTACTGGTTGTTGGAGGTAGTACAACTCTTGAAGGGGGTGTCCTAGTTACAGCTTGTGTGTCTGCCTCATCTTTTATAATAGATAAATTTAACATATTACAACTTCAAAGCAATTTCTCGGATAAATGTTCCCCAATGATATAAAACTCAAAAAATGATTTTTAAGCCTTACATCCTTAAACATTTCAAAATCTTCATTTTGTCATAATTCTGCTATCATGACTTATGCTATACATTTTTTAGTTTAGTTTTTACAATCAAAACGACCTTTACTACCAAACGAACTTTAGGCAAGGCCTATAAATAGCTCTGGTAACTACGAACAAAAAATACTTACTAAAACTAATATAATTTAAGGTAAGGATTGTCATACATATTAATAAAAATATTGTCATAACATTACCTGTATTTTTCATCACTATACGACATATTGACAGATTTTTTGTCATGTCTTACCTGTAGATTTTACAGCTACTTGGCCAATAAACCTGCCTGTATCATCAAAACTAAACACTGGAATATGTAGTGTTAATGGAGCAAACTTGTCACCATTCATAGTCTGAAATTTTTTTTAGAGAAAATTTAGCCATAGTGATTTTATTCAATATTTAAAATCTGATATTATTCCTGAATTTATAGCTTTAATGACTTGGTTAAAGAACCCTGAAAGTGATGCTACATGTTTGGAAATCACTAGTAAAATATTTATGGTTTGCAAAGTTATCACTATTATATAAAACTTTAATGAAGAAATTAAGTAAGACTTGCTCATATTCTCTTAGGTTTTTATTGGAAATATGGATATGAATATGATCTTCACAACACAAGATGATAATGCTCTCTTAGCTTCATTACAAGAAGTTACAAGTAACAACACATTTAATACAGGCATCATAATATAAAGAGCAATTTTTTAAAAATAAAAAACAACAAATTGCTCAACAAGTAGACCTACATTTAACATTCAAGCAAGCTAAAATTTAAACTGAGAAAAACATTTGCTATTTATCTACATCTATTGAAACAATATTAAGAACACTTTAACAACTCATTGTTTTCATGATTGTGGCAATAAATGTTAAACTTCTAGAAATTTAGATAACAAGTACCTCCCCAATTGAACAAATTTGCTTTGGTTCAATAAGAGTCCTTGCTCGTCGAGGTTGCCAACCCTCCTCGGGCGAGATGAATGCAGTCCTCTCTACAATCACCACATCAGTGTCTGCCTTAAGACCATAAAACTGACAGAATTCAGCAGCTTCTACATTGTCTTCAAACCCCAGGGTACGAACTAGATCATCAATTGAGTACTGTAAAAACAAGTATATAAGTAAATACCATTCCAGAGAAGAAGTAATAGAAACAACATTTTCAAAATGGCCACTAGATCAGCCATCTTTGATTATTTATTCCCCAAACGTTTCATGTGTATGCGACAAGAAGGTTGTACACATCATATAATTGACACTCTCATATTTATGGCTTGATCAGATCATATTTAAAAAATTTAAAATGGCTGTCATGTCGGTCAGGAAATATAAGATCAAAATTTTATTCAGAAACATTTAGATATAAATGTTTAACCCATTAAAAGTAATTTGATGTCTCGTTCTTTTTAAATGTAGGATACATCAAGAAAAGAAAAGGTGCTTTACAGTAAAAAAAAGTACTAAGATGTCTATAAACATTTGTATAATTGTCAATAAAATAGTTTGGCTATACCGTTTTCCGTAATTAATATTTTTAGTGAAAGAGATTTATTATTAAGACAAAACTATTTAAGACTTATGAAATTTCAAGTGCAGCGATAACTTTATTAATGATTATGAAACATTATTTACCTTTTGTACGCCATGTCTGTAGGCTTTTAGAATTGTCAAAATGGCTTTCCTCCTTACTTGTACAAAGTACCTGGAATATTGGAATATCAACAGTAGATTAATTTGTTAAATCTATCAATATCTTTAAGGCTTAGTTACATTTTACTCAATATAACTTTTCACATGTTCTGCAAGAAGGCTCACCATCATATCCAATATGTACTAGGGTTGGGACGATTCAGGATTTTCCTGATTCGGTTCGATTTCGATTCATAACCTCTCAATTCGATTTATTTTGATTCGATTTGATGAATATTTATTGACCACAAATTTTGTCATTTACTAACAAAATAACAAAACTGAAACAGATCCCACATGTAGCTTTATTAAAGGTCAACAAAACAAAACTATTAAAAAAGCAATAAATGGATTAAATATGTAGAATTCATGACCAGATTAATACTGGCAGGAAAACAGAAGATAGTCTTTGGCAATTCTTCACTAACGGGATCGACAAGTTCTAGGAATACTCATATGCAGAGGAAACACGGCATTTTGCTGGCTGATTCTCGTTCTGCCTCTTGTCTTGACACTGACAGTCTATCGTCGGGGAAACAATCAACTAGCGACTGCCAAGAACAGAGGCAGAACAAGAATCCGCCTGTGAAATGCTGTGTTTCCTCTGCATATGAGCACTTGTAGAACTTATCAACCCCGTTATATATTTAAATGTTACTGCACATAACTTGCAAACAATCACAGTTTTGTCTACTTTCCCCCATTTTCTAAAAATTCAAGTTGTTCCCACACTTTTCGCCACCATTTCGTTTACTGATGCTTAGTATAATTTTAGAACCGAACCGAACTGTTTTCCGGTATTCCAGATTCGTGACTCAAATCCAATGTGCTGAATGGCTGTTGACCGGTATTTTCGGTGCACTACAAAGCCCTAATATGTACATACTTTACAACTACAATGAACTCTACCACTGTTTGTTCTGGATCCTTCAACTGTGATGTATGGGGATTGCAGGGCGAACACCTTTTATATTACATAAATAACTGTAGTTTAACAGTATATAGTTACTGATGAGTACAAAGTCACTTCTGTGGAGATACAAACCTGTGCATGATACAAGCTGCTAGAAACGATGCCTCCCTTACAAGTTTGAAGAACTTTACATAGTTGTTATTGTTCAAGGCATTGTGCACTTTTAAAGCAAACACAATGTGGCTGGAATTCCTCACTTCTGGTCGCAGCTGCTCTGTCTCCCTAAACACAAGAACATGGAAACTTCTTAACATTCTGTAACATTACAATAAAAATATCAAAACAATTTTGAAAACATCAAATATGAATGGATGTTGTTTTCGAATGCATGCATGATTTAATCAGCTTCCTTTCTATCTTTCTTTCCAATATACAACTTTGCTAACCAGTGAGTAATTTAAGGCTTTTCGGAAGTCAATTCGATCAGGAAAGGTGACTAACACACAACATCCATTTTATTTCATTATTTGTCCTAGAATTTTTACAATCTGTAGCAAGATTTTCATTACCTGAGAATGTCTCCTTCATTGAGGTTCATGAGTATCATGTAGCTCCTCATCTCTGCCTCATTGACACAGTAGGTGTTGTATTTGTACAGGAGATCATAGTATATTTCTTTCAATGTCTGCAGACATTTAGTCATATTTTCACTGTTGATTTTAGCATCAAATGTATGCATGTCCTCTTCACACAGACGTTCAGCACAGAAGATATGAAATCTAACACACTTCTCCAGTAACTCGGCAGCATTTATATCATTCAATTGTTGTTGAGTTAACTCCTTTGGTTGAATAAAAAGGCAAATTGTTTGTCTTTATCTAAGAACACAATTTTAACAAGCCTACAAGTTGTTTAGTGAAAACGAAAACAAATGTCTCCCCTTCACACTCATTTTAATTGAAAATGTGTCTATTGCAAAACAAAAATCCCATTTAACTATAGATATTTGTAAGAATTTATAATATGTACTTGGGCTTATAACAATTATGTTGAATAATATTGACTTATTTTGTCTTGATAATGATATATGTTCCAAGTTACATTCACAAATATCAAACATGTACAAAGTTATGGTCAGGATGAAGAATTATTGTGAATGACCTTGACCTATTTCCTAAAGGTCACAGTGACCTAGTTTTGATGTGTGACACTTTGTCTTTACAGTGTTATATAATGATAGAAAGGTAGTAGAAATATTACATCACCACATATCTACAATAATTAACCTGTTGCTGTTACCTTTCTGATGCCTCTCATTCTGTCCCACAGAAAGTCAAACCACTCGCCCCACAGTCCATCCTGCCCTGTATTGGCTATTTCAGACAACAGGTATGCCATGGTCAGTTTTAATGCCTGCATGTTACGTAGCTCATGTGGCAAAGGTTCCTCCTGTTAAATCAACAAACTTTAGTCATACCAAAAATAAAATAAATACGGTATTAAATTTCAACTTAAATTTTATAAACAAATTTTATCTTCTTTTGTATTACAACAAACACTTCTTTTTCAAAGTTTGTTTCTACACATTTTCAACCATTGGTCATCTTTCTTCAGGCTATATAAAATAAGTGCCTTAAAGCTGTTCTGCATTATTTTCACTGATGACAATAGGCGTAACTACAAGGATAATTTGGTCTACTCAACAACAGGCATATTATACAAACATGACTAAGATGAAACAGTTATAACTCATTTATGTTAACGTTTTCAAATCAATGACTTTTTGAAAATATTTCAATTGGTTAAAGTATTCATGGTTTTGTTAGAGCTAGGTCTCTGTTGCATTGTACAGCATGCAGGCCTTTCATGCAATCTTTACATTAACAGTATATAGTGAAAGTGGAAATAAACTACCCATTTGATAAAAGGTTGTGATTTGGTACATAAAATTAAGTAAAATAACCATGATCAATTTTTGCATTTTCTCTATGTCTGTTGGATAAAACAGGTCACCTTCAATTTTGCATAAACTATGTTGTGGAATTGTCGACATGATAACATGTTTACAATTAAAACATGACAGATATTGAAAAAAATTTATCTATTATATTTTAACAAATACAAAATATCTAGAGTCAGTGTAGTGTGTTCACCTGATCAGCAGAGGATCTGCTATACTCCTTGACCATCTTCTTATGATCTGCTTTCTGTCCAGACTAAGAAAACAAAAACATTATCATAAACCAAAATTAAACTACCTATATAATCAACACATTACCAGACTAATAAGGCAATTTACAGAAACTAATATTTGTTTTAAAGAACAAGAAAAACAAGGAAACACAAGTGAAATGAATCCCCTCTCATGCCTGTAATGTGGACACAAGTGAAATGAATCCCCTCACATGCCTGTAATGTAGACACAAGTGATACGAATCCCCTCTCATGCCCGTAAAGTAGACACAAGTGAAATGAATCCACTCTCATGCCCGTAATGTAGACACAAGTGAAATGAATCCCCTCTCATGCCCATAATGTAGACATAAGTGAAATGAATCCCCTCTAATGCCCGTAATGTAGACACAAGTGAAATGAATCCCCTCACATGCCTGTAATGTAGACACAGGTGAAATGAATCCCCTCTCATGCCTGTAATGTAGACACAAGTGAAATGAATCCCCTCTCATGCCTGTAATGTAGACACAAGTGAAATGAATCCCCTCTCATGCCCATAATGTAGACACAAGTGAAATGAATCCCCACTCATGCTCGTAATGTAGACACAAGGGAAATGAATCCCCTCTCATGCCTGTAATGTAGACACAAGTGAAATGAATCCCCACTCATGCTCGTAATGAAGACACAAGTGAAATGAATCCCCTCTCATGCCTGTAATGTAGACACAAGTGAAATGAATCCCCTCGCATGCCCGTAATGTAGACACAAGTGAAATGAATCCCCTCTCATGCCCGTAATGTAGACACAAGTGAAATAAATCCCCTCTCATGCTCGTAATGAAGACACAAGGGAAATGAATCCCCTCTCATGCCTGTAATGTAGACACAAGGGAAATGAATCCCCTCTCATCCCGACTCGTCGCAATATAATAAATATTTTGAGCCGACCTGTTAACATATCAAATCTGTATTATTATTTATCAGAGTTTGAAAGGAACACCTTACTTACAGTCTCACTTTCATTTTCATAAAAATGCACCCGTCTTTTTTCTTCCCTATCATACCGCTCAAGTTCAGGACACATATCAGAACAAGTTCCCACAAAAGCTTGTGCTGTAGCAAGGGTAGATTGTTTCTTTCGGCCTGTTAGAAATGATTAAATAACTATTAATTATCCATACTTTGTTTTGTGTTATAATCATATAATTCTGCTTTAAAACATGCATTGCACTTACTGGTATAATAAGCTTAAAAATTATGAAAAGCCATTTCACTTTCTAGTCATCAAAACAAATAATGTATAAAGCTTCTGTTCAAAATTTTATTAAGTAAATATTGCTTATTTATAAGATATCTATAAAGTTCTGAAATTCAGAATTAAAAAAACTTTATAAACTTTAAAGATCTTTTCAATACAAATTCTAAGATATCTGTTTTTGTAAATACAAAAGTAAAACAGCTTGCCATATATAAATGTAAAAGCACAGAAAGTTGAAAGCAGCATTTCTATTTCTGAGTAAGCAGACATAGTACTCACTGTGGCGGATAATCTTATCTCTGAGTTTGAGGACCTGTATTTTCTCGGCAGTACTATTTGACACAGACTTCATCAGGGAACTGAACTCCTCTACAATTGAAACAGAGTGTATGTCAGGACATTTGTACATTTTAAACTGTAAGTATTTTTTATGTAACCCTAAAAAGTTGGCTAATTATAAAACCCTAGTTTAATCTTCATCAATATATGTTACTGTTTGTTAAAATCATGAACTTAACTTAAAGCAATTTACTGTCCCAGTCCCATTGCCACAGTGACAACGTATCGCTTGATATATCACAGTGTGTGTCCTATAGAAATATGAATACCTTTTCCTGTCTTAGTATCATCTGAAGATGAGGCGACGGGCACTGGACTGTTGTCCCTTCTCTTTGACTGACCCGGAGTACTTGACCGTCTGCTAGATCGAGAAGGTGGGTCATCTGGTCTGCCAAGAGTTTTGATCTGTTCTCCGACTACATCAGAAGTTCCAGCCATACTGGACAATTCATCTGTTACCTGTCTACTACCTCTCACCCATTTTGAAGTCTTAGGAGGCAGCTGAGAATCTCTGTCCTTCTGACCTTTTTAAAGTGAATGTCAAGCGTTGAATTATGATTGACACAGTATGTACAAATACAAGACACACATCTTAATTGTTGCAGGAACAACAAAAGAATTTCCAAGTGTAAGCCAAAAAGGAACTAAGTTTATTTTCTTGCTAAGAAATAATATAAACAATTAGAAGTAGCTTAGATGATAGAACATAATAAACAATAATAAAACTGAAAGCACTCCAAACATAATAGATAGTTTTTAGTTCTACAGTTTGTATCATACTCCTATCACAATTACGTTTAAGATGCTTTTCTGACCAATTCTTGATGTTTTAATTTTCAAATGACTAATGAAGCAGTTAATGAGTTTTGTCCTGTTTTAAGTTGCAGGGATTATTCTGGGTGGTAAAAATCTAAGGGCCATAAATATGAGCCAATGACCCAATTCCTATACAAGTCTATATAAAACTAATAAGATGTGAAGGTCATCTGAAATGATGGGCAACTGTAAAAGTGATGATCCAAACTCCTATTTTGGGCCCTAGACCTAAAATAATAGTACATTAAGGTAGGTCACATTTTATCTATCTTTTACCCTTTTCATGCCATTTGAAAATGACCCATCCACTGCTATTCCTGAATTTGTGTTTTATCTATTTAAGGCCCATTACTAGAATCAGTGTAATGCAGTTTCTAAATATTTATTTTAGAAAGGAAATAAAGAGAAAATAAGACATAAATCTTTTAAATACCATCATTTCTGCGTTTAACTGTTGTCTTATTTGGATCGTCCTCTGATGACCTACGTCTGTCTGGATTGGGGCTGGTATAATTACTCCAGAATATAGTCATAGGTTGCAGGTCACGACTAATTACTCTCCCTTGCTTCCAGGCCTTGGCAGCATCCTCCTGTAAACATGTGTAAAACAAGGCTAGATTACATCACACATGTCATCAGTAAAAAGCTCTCAGAAAACATGTGTAAAACAAGGCTAGATTACATCACACATGTCATGAGTAAAGAGCTCTCAGAAAACTTGTGTAAAACACAACTAGATTACATCACACATGTCATCAGTAAAAAGCTCTCAGAAAACTTGTGTAAAACACGACTAGATTACATCACACATGTCATCAGTAAAAAGCTATCAAAAAACATATGTAAAACACGGCTAGATTACATCACACATGTCACCAGTAAAGAGCACTCAGAAAACATGTGTAAAACATGGCTAGATTACATCACACATGTCATGAGTAAAGAGCTCTCAGAAAACATGTGTAAAACAAGGCTAGATTACATCACACATGTCATGAGTAAAGAGCTCTCAGAAAACATGTTTAAAACAAGGCTAGATTACATCACACATGTAATCAGTAAAGAGATATCAGAAAACTTGTGTAAAACAAGGCTAGATTACATCACACATGTAATCAGTAAAGAGCTATCAGAAAACTTGTGTAAAACATGACTAGATTACATCACACATGTCACCAGTAAAGAGCTCTCAGAAAACATGTGTAAAACACAGCTAGATTACATCACACATGCCACCAGTAAAGAGCTTTCAGAAAACATGTGTAAAACAGGGCTAGATTACATCACACATATCATCAGAAACATGTGTAAAACACGGTTAGATTACATCACACATGTCACCAGTAAAGAGCTCTCAGAAAACATGTGTAAAACACGGCTAGATTACATCACACATGTCACCAGTAAAGAGTTCTCAGAAAACATGTGTAAAACACGGCTAGATTACATCACACATGTCATCAGTAAAGAGCTATCAGAAAACTTGTGTAAAACACGGCTAGATTACATCACATATGTCAGTAACAAAGAGCTCACAGAAGGAGGAAATATTACTTAGAAAATTAATAGTTAAAACAACGTCCATCTGGTTGAAATAAGCCAAAAACTAAATATTTGCATTTGAATACTTTAAAAAATAGTTGGTTCTCTGTGTCTTTAAGTTATTACATAACAAAGCAATAAGTCCTAGACCTTCAAGTTTACAAGATTTTTGAAATTTTCCTCATTTTGGCCCCAAAAAGGTGCCCCTGGGGAGCCTTAACCCTTCATTTGAACAAATCTGAACGCGGAACCCCAGGTTCACGCCTTGAACAAACTTTGTTTTCCATGCATTAAAGTAACATTAAGCTCTAGGCCTTCTAGTATATTAGAAGATTTTTGAAGTTTTGTCAAATTTCACCCCTTTTGGCCCCCTAGTGGCCCAGCCCCTTCATTTAAACAATATGAATCCCCTCCCCTAGGGATACTTCCTACCAAGTTTGGATGATATTGGTCCAGTGGTTTAGGAGAAGAAGTAGAAAATGTGATGGACTAAAAACAGCCACTTAGTTTGTCCAGCAGAAACAGAGCTCAATGTAGTTAACAAAAGTGTAACTATTTATTATCATGATCTATGTTTTTATCAATTCTATTATTGGACTTTTTAGTCTAGTCTGTTTGAAGTGAGTCAATAAATCAATGAAAATTTTGCTATAACTCCTGAAGTAAGTGGTTTTGAGGAAAACTATTTTTCAACCCCTGCCTCTCAATTTCAGACATTTAGGACCAACTTCAAATATTTACAAGCTACATGGCTGGTAAATATGCTTAGTTTTAAATCATCATATTCCCTCTCATCTGAATGAATGTTCACAATAATTAGAATAGCTTACATGTGTCTTGAAATGTACTATTGCCTGTCCACGATTGTGGTTAGGATAAACCCTTGTGACCTCTCCAAACTTTCCAAAGTGCTTTTTCAAGAAATTTGGATAATTGTGTTTTGCAGGAACATTTTTGCACACAATAGCAGTTCTGCCAGCAAATTCATCTACAGCTGATGACATACGACGTAGCGGCCTCTTAGCTTGTGGTTCTTCATCTTAAATAAATAATGAAAGGATTATAATCTCAGTTATTCCTTTTTAAATAAAAATATTGATCAATCAAAAACACTGGGGTGCCAGATCCAACCCATACAATACCTTCAATTCTGGGAAATTAATAATAGTTTATTAAGGGTTTTCAAGCATTGTCATAATCTACCATGTTGGCGTACATGCTGATATTATACAATTATAGCCTTTGGATGAGGTTATTACATGGTTCTATTGATTGAAGAGAAGAACATTGACTGAATTATATCATGTATAATAAATAGTTTGTATCTAACTGCATTGTAGTAGATTTAAATAGTGAAAAATATGGTGCAGCAAATTGTTTATAATTCTTTTAAATACAGAGTGCAAAATTCACAAAACAAATTCCAACAAGCATCAAGTATTGCACAGGGCAATCCATAGTCCCCCACCAGTACTTTTTGAATAGCAATGAGGGTATGTCTT
>JAUMGZ010174986.1:0-14556 GCA_032359645.1 Pododesmus macrochisma | reverse complement strand
TTGGTATGTAGTAACTTTAAGGCATGGAGAACCAAGTTTGTTCAAGGCGTGACTCTTGGGTCAAAAATAGATTACGCATTTTGGGGTCAAAGTTCAACACTATAGCGAATAGTTAACTATTCACATTTTTGACTTCTTGTCCAAAACTACTGGACTAATTTCATCCAAGCTTGGCAGAAGTCATCCCTGGGGGAAAAGAAAAAGAGATTTGTTTAATTAAAGGGGTTCGGGCCCCAGGGGCGCCACTTTGGGCCCGAAAGGGGGAAAATTTGACAAAATTTCAAAAATCTCCTAATAAACTAGAAGGCTTAGCGCTTCATGTTTTGGTATGCAGTAACTTTTAGGTATGGAGAACAAAATTTGTTCAAGGCTTGACCCTGGGTTTAAAAATAGGTTGTTTTGGGGTCAAAGTTCAACATTATAGCAAATAGTTAACTATTTACATTTTTGACTTCTTGTTGGACCAATTTCATCCAAACTTGATAGAAGTCATCTCTGGGGACGGGAAAATGAGATTTGTTCAAATGAAGGGGCTCAGGCCCCAGGGGGAGCCATTTTTGGAGCCGAAAGGGGGAACATTTGACAAAATTTCAAAAATCTTCTAAAAAACTTGAAGGCCTATGGCTTCATGCTTTGGTTTGCAGTTACTTTAAGGAATGGAGAAGTAAGTTTGTGCAAGACATGACCCTAGGGTCAAAAGTATACAAATGCCAATCCAGATGGACGTAAAGGCCCGATGGGCCTCTTGTTAATATTTAGTATGCAATTTCCTTTAAGAATCGTATTTAACATAATTATAAGACAAATTTTTGTATCAAATGGACGGTTTTGAAGTTTTGAACTAATGGAAAAATGTTAAAAGAACAGGGTTTTTGAGAATTAACTCTTTTCAGAGGAACGCCTCCTAGACAGATGAAGGAATTTCAACGAAACTTGGTAGGATGTTAGAGTATATGATATAGATGAGCATATCAGCTTCGGATTTTAGATTTGCGCATGCAATTTTTAGGGAGAAACAGCAAAAAATGTCAAAACACTTGTTATTTTGAGAAATTGTTATAATTTGTTTAAAAATAGTTTTCTAAAACGTATTATTCATGACAAACATTAATTAAGCTTGTCATACTGAATTTCCTAACAAACTTAATCCCTTTTATATAAATTGATTGAAACTGTAATAAAATGAATCCATCTAATTTGATTTAAGTTTAGCCCTGACATAACTATATGAAAGTAACAAGTTGAGAAATACTGTGCAAACAATTAACTGAATTGCAATATCTAAACTGGTAATTTGAAATTTTGTACTTAAACCGTATATTGTTCTAGTATTTAAGATTGTTTCCTGGCACAGTTTAAGCAGCCATTTATTATATCTTATGTGTTGTGTTTGATAAACACTGATGAGTTGAAAAACTCAAAGTTAATAAAGAAATTATATATTGATCACATCAAGTAATGTTTATTTAGCGACAATGAAACGATACTCAAAGATTAAAAGTGTCTTCACAAGGATAACAAGATTGATGTCTCGCGCGAGCACGAGTTGGACGAGTTCAAGGCCGTGGCCTGCAAGGGGCAATCCCCCTCCCCCTCCCAAAGAAATTTTGCAATATGTTTCTTTTATTTCAATGACAACATTTCTAGGAGATATGTGCGCCCCAAGCTGCGGTCCTGTACTAGGACAGTGACGTAGTAATTCATTTTTAAACTAGAATTGCGTTGCCGGTGGAACGCCTTTGAATATTCTCGCACGGATGGCTTGAGCCCGGGCGGTAGGGGTACTTGGGGGATAGCGGGTAAACATAATTTTTTCTACACTTGAAGCTTGGGGACATAGTTGATATATGAATGGGGAAGTGCACAAGGGCCGGGCCATAGGGATGGGGTTCATTTTTAATATAGTCTTTTAGCATATCTAATCTAACATAATCATGTGTTACACATTTCACAGCAACCTTGTTTTAGCATATGGTGACTGGGATGGGGGATAGGGGCATTTTTGAGGGTAAGGGGTAAAAATAACTTTTTCTAAACTTTTTGAGATAAGGGCTTGAAACTTTGGGACATAGTAGATGTATGTATGGGGAAGAGACGGCCATCGACAACGTAGTTCTAGTTATGTTTGATTTTATATGCTATAAGACAAAATATTTTTTTCATTTGACCCCATGAGCCCACCCCTCTTGCCCGGCCCCAAGTGGTCATATCAAAATACAAAAGTGCTATGCACTTCCCAATATATATATATCTATAATGTCCAAAAGTTTCAAGTTCCTATCTCAAACGGTGTAGAAGAAGTTACAGGGTAAGACAGACGGACGGACGGACGGACGGCAGAGAAGATCGCAATATTCCCGCGCTACACTATATATTATAGTTTGTTTCATTGTATTTGTCCTCTGTAAAACTTCATACTGTAATTTCTGTGGAGGAAATGTTGAATGTTTTGAATCTGAGCTTCGGTGTCACTGTTTGAATAGCAAAATCTTCAATATTGGTATATTTTGTGACTCCATTTTTTACTGATCTCATTAAACTTGTTAGAACCATGTGATTTTATTGAGCATCACGGGAATTACTTTTTTCTACCATTAACGGGTGTGTAATGTTTGTTTGTTTCATTGGGGTTTAACTACCCTTCAATCCATGTATAAGTCATAGACGGTGTCTGCTTGTGACAGTGCACACTGATGGCGACTTTATAGTGCTGACTCACTGAAATATTACGCAGCGGACACATTGACATTATAATTTACTTGGTCACATTATCTTGTCACCAGGCCAACCAGTCCTCATCCTACACAGTAATGCTAAGCACTTAGCAAGGAGTGAGAAGATTATCTAATGTTACCGCGCCGGCGTAAGAGTAAGACAATATAATCATGTGTTACGTTGTATGGTGTTAATGAAGATAACCTTTTTCTTCAAATTGTAATATTTAATCTAGGTGTGATATCTTTTATTACTTGTCCCTCTATTCTGAAGAAGAGCAGGTATGTTTTTATTAAAAGTCTTTGACAAAATTAATATTTGTACAACAAGTTCACAAGTCCGACTTCGACACCGCTTATTTATTTTATGTATTCAGTGAAGTTTGGTGGTAATATGTCGTTTCCCCACGCGAGGAAAAATGTTGCAATACACAGCAATTATATAACAAAGTGATGATTAATTAAAATCAAAATCAAAGTTTTTGTAAATCTTTACAACTCACTGCTTGCTTAAAATAAAGTAAAATGTGTTCAACTATATTGACGATTATAGCAGTTTGTTTTCACGATATAAACAAACAAAATAAATGAAATAAATGGGAAATATCTAATTATATAAACATTTCGATTCAGACTTTGTAGCATCTCAATAAGGTAAGATATAATTTAAGCTACTGGTACCTTATAACACAGGTAGAATTTTTTATCATAAGATTACATGTACATGTAGTTCATAGTAAAAATTAATAAAAAAAAAAACTGCTTACCGTTTTATTCATATGAAAGAATGCGTCGTGAAGCCTTCATGACTACATGCTATTGTGACGTCACATAATCATTTCTAAAACATTTTGCTAACCTGAAGATGTGATTGGACCGCTATAGGCCTCGGTTCGAACCATATAGAGGCTTTCACGGTGACCCTTAAGCGATTTAAAGGATAATTGTCCAAAATTTACCTGTATGGAGGGCAACTGACGAGTGTTGACTATATAATATTACTGAATCTGACTATACTCGCACAGTCGCTACGGATTCAAATACAAATGAAATGCTTTTTCTTTAACATCATTGTAAAGCATGATTTTTATTCTTTCGCAATATATTAATTTCATGAAATTCTGTGAATGAATAACAGATTCATCACACAGTTCCTACACCCTGTTTTCCACATTATAATATGATAAAAGAAAAATTGGCCTCCAACATGGCGGACCGGTGACGTCACGTGCACACCTCTATTCGCGTAAATACGTTTTTTTTCAGGACGAACTTTAATGCGAACTGAATCATTAAGTGGGTATGTCTTTGACTAACGCCGTGGGTAGCACTTTGGGCAATGACGCCGTTTAAGCGACTTGTCTGTGACTGACGCCGTATGAAGCGCTTATCTGTGACTGACGCCGTATGAAGCACTATGTCTGCGACTGACGCCGTAGGAAGCGCTTATCTGTGACTGACGCCGTATGAAGCGCTTATCTGTGACTGACGCCGTATGAAGCGCTTATCTGTGACTGACGCCGTATGAAGCGCTAATCTGTGACTGACGCCGTATGAAGCGCTTATCTGTGACTGATGCCGTGTGAAGCACTATGTCTGCCACTGACGCCGTAGGAAGCGCTTATCTGTGACTGATACCGTTGGCACTATGCCTGCGACTGACGCTGTGTGGAGCACTGTCTGTGACTGACGCCGTGGGTAGCACTATGCCTGCGACTGACGCTGTGTGAAGTACTGTCTGTGACTGACGCTGTGGGTAGCACTATGCCTGCGACTGACGATGTGTGAAGTACTGTCTGTGACTGACGCCGTGGGTAGCACTATGCCTGCGACTGAACGTACGTATCAAGACGCGTGGAGATACACAAGCGGTAACCCTGTCAATTATACACTACCAGGGAGATGTTTGTTTTATTTGTATGGTCGTTTTGTTTGTTGAGTTGGGGTTTTACGTCCCTTCAACACATGTTAAAGTCATATCGGGATGGCGTCTGCTTGTTACAGTGCGCAATGATGACTTTATAGTGATGTCTTTCTAAATTATAATGCCACAGACATATTGACATAATACTTGGGAGGTTTCCCGCTAACTGTAGATAAGATTACCTAAATGTTATCATTGAAAATTTGTGTCTTTTTGCAAAGTACCTTTAATTTAATTATAGTACCTACAACTGTATATACTTGTAGTTTAAACAGTGGACAGAGTTGCAAATTACATACAAGTCAATGTATAGCAAATGGGCAGCAGTTGCTTTCTTGAAAATCTGAGAAACGGTTCTTGACAAGCAGTCGAAAATGTCTCGGCCAATTAGAAGCCAAGGCGGCCACATCGGATTGAATTCGACAACGTCGGACACAAATTGAAAGGGGACTATGCAAGGAAATTGTACATCAAGTTTTGTGAGAATTTGACATGAAGACGAAAATGGCTAAGCTAATCAGAAGTCATGGTAGCCATATTGGATGGAGTTCGACCACAACACTGAAGGGGGACCATTAGTGGAACGTCCACAGCAAGTTTTGTCAAAACTGAAATCACAAAAAGATAACCATTTTTGAGTTAAGAAGGAATTTACATGATATAATAGCATATGTCAATGGAAGCACCCATTTTTGCTCGTTTATACACAGATTTTGTTTTCATTCGCAAACACTGACTCAAGGATCGTGCATATGAAATTAGTCGGAGCATTGGTTTATGGTGTACCTAATTGTATCCCCTTTTTGGGGCCTTATGAGGGTCAGCCCCTTTTAATACGTAAACTTGAAGTAGCCACTCGTGGGGATATTTTCTGCCAATGGTTCTTGAGAAGATGATGAAAATGTGAAAAGTTTACGGACGACCCACGACGACGGATACAGAACGATCGCAATAGGTCAGCACGAGCCTTCAGCTAAGGTGACCAAAAAAGGAGAAAGGTTCATTTTCAAAAACCTGTGCAACACCTTTCCTGGTCCATGTACTGCTCACTGACAATGGAAATCTCCATTATTTTCCTTTGTGGGTAATTTTGCAAATTGGTTTGGGCACAACTTGAAAACATTAAGCCTCATCCTATGAATGTTTTGTGATCACATCTCTTACCAATTTAGGTGGGACATAACACGAAAGCTTATGGTCACAGATAATAATGGTGCACCGTGCATGATTAGAACAGTATATCCGAGTACTGCTCAAACTGTCAGAGTTAAAAATAACATTGTACGGTTTTAGTTAAATAGTTTATTTTGAGTACATGTAAATATATTAACATTTTTTAGTTTATTATTTTATTATAAGTAAACATTCCAGACTGATGAATTCCATTATCATGTAAAAATAATTTACAAAATAGAACTAGTAATATATAATTGAATAGGCATCCAGTGAATCTACACTCTCATTTGGTATTTGACCCAGCATTGATTGCATAAACTACATTAAATACCATGGTCCTACCTTGAACTAACTGATTTGACTATGTCCCAAACTACACTAAATACCATGGTCCTACCTTGAACTAACTGATTTGGCTATGTCCCAAACTACACTAAATACCATGGTCCTACCTTGAACTAACTGGGTTGACCATGTCCCAAACTACACTAAATACCATGGTCCTACCTTGAACTAACTGGTTTGACTATGTCCCAAACTACATTTAATACCATGGTCCTACCTTGAACTAACTGGTTTAACCATTAAAAACCATGGTCCTACATTGAACTAACTGGTTTAACCATGTCCCAAAGGTGCAACATAGACAAACATTAAGATTTTGTCAAATTTCTTAATAATGGAACCCCAGTGGTGCCCCTGACAGCCAAGATCGATCTCTTCAAATGTGACCTGTGCATAGACACCCAGCATACCTTATACTCCCCCCGTGGTAGGTATCCACAGATGATTCATTAAAGAAATCTCCCGGTTTCAAGCATTGGTTCATTTATACACATACTACTTATAAAAGTTTTGTTAGAATGGGTCTAGTATTTATGGAAAAGTCAAAAGCTAATGCTATGGTGAGGTTGACCTTAGAGTGAGTAGTGCAAGATTCTTGTTTTGTTAATCTATTCACGCATCTATTACTAATTTACTCTTTGACATTTTCATGATTTAATAAATATAATTTAATGTGAAAAGTAGCAATAAATATGAACATGAGTGTCCTAAATCGTGTGAAAATAGGATTTAAATATCACCATTGGTAAGAATCCTGTGCATATATGACATTATAAAATAAATGGAAAATACTTTTTTTTTTTTACATGTAGTCATTATTGAACTGCTTACAGTGCAGTTCATTATCAAAAAAGTTTTATCTACAGAACAATATGAAAAGCATAAAAATAATATAAACCCACCAAAAACACTAATATGTAAAACTAATAAAGTAAATATGATCATTAGTCAAAAAAAATACATGTGCTACAAAAAATTAACAAAGTTTAAAAAATAACAAAGCTTAATTAATCACAGCAACAAAGGAGTTAAAAAAGAATAACTTTAAAGAATTTTTAAAGAGTTTACAGATATGCATTTGAAGGTTTAACTTAAGAAAAAATCTAGGAGCATTAGGGGGGATAATCCTATGCAATATAAAAACCAAGTTTGTTGCGTCAAGTGACACTTTTAAGCTAGACCCTATAATTATCATGATTATATTTGATAAGAATTATAAGTTGTTTCAATAACTTATAATAATGAAACTATCATTGTGCATGCATAGCATAAATGAGAATTTAACTAATTTAATAACAAAAGTAACATAGGGACTGCTACACATTTGATCCTCACAAATACATGCTTACATTTTTTTTTGAAATTCATTTATTTGACATTATCCTTTATATTTACTGCAATTTTGTCTTCCTTTTAAGTAAAACCTGTCAGAAAACGTAATCATTAAAATAACTTTGCATAGCAGCATGGATCATATCCTATGCTTCAATTATGTTAATATAAGACATAAAAGGGTTAAGTAATGTTATATTTCAAAATCAAAATAAAAACTTCTTATGCAAAGTTTTTAAAACTATTCTGCAGATCATGAATGTTATATCATATCATATATAATACACATTAACATGAAAGAAAGGCAACATTGGACTAGAAATATCATACACATTAACATGAAAGAAAGGCAACATTGGACTAGAAAAATCATACACATTAACATAAAGAAAACGAAATTAGGATAGGACATTTTATACTACATTTATAAATTAATAAAGCATATATGTATATATATATATATATAAGTTGTAAACGTTTCAATAAAAATGCCTCTGAAGAGGTAGGAAGTGTTGAAAGCGCTATGGCGTTAAGTTTCAAGGAAGGATTTCATTATTTTTTTATACATATATATAAATTTGTATGCATAATAGTATATATGGGGCGCCAACTTACTTTTTATTCCCATTTTGTGATATCACCTATTCAAATGAGTGATATTACCTATTCGAAAAGGAGATATATGTCACTCATTCTTTCCAAATAGGTGATATCACAAAATGGGATAAGATATATATAAGATGCATGTGTTCTAAAGGGACAAATAAAATGTCTTTTCTACACTGCAATTCTGTGATTGCCTGAACTAAATTATTAACTAATAATTGATGAATGAATGTGCTACTAAGTAAACAACATACAGATATTGATTATTATAATTATGTTTTGATAATGATCAACAATTTTCTAAACAACATGATTTTTAAAGGCTGCTCTTAGTCTGGCAGACATATCTAAGGCTATTTCATTTCTCGAGCCTTCATGTTCATGGTACCTTGTGATGCCAACAGCAAACAAGTCTCCGTTAGCATCCCTGGCAATCACCTGGTCTTCATCAAAAGTTAAATCTTCATTTTCAAACTTGACATATTGGATGTTGTTTTGGCCATATCTGAATCTTTTCCAGCCTGGACCTTTGATTTGCGCCACCTTGATAATGGTTCTGCTTGTAATTTTTCCATGGAAAACAAACTGATTGAGCACTTTGCATTGTGATACAAAATCTAGGAGTTCTTGCTCATCAAATGAAGGGTCACAGTAGCAAGCAAAATGTTGCAAAGTTCCATCATATTTTTCTCCCAAAGAGTTAATGATTTGCGAGTTCATCATGGAATATTCCATGAAGGTTATGGATGTGAGAGGAACCTCAGGTTTCAGGATGTTGACCAAATCATCATTGAGTATTCTTGAAAACACTTTGCATTCAACTCTTACTCCAGGATTGCTGATTTTAAAGTCTACCCATACCTGTGATGGGACATCAGGGAGTGCAAATAATTTATTATTTTTATCTCTGTCATGGTGTAGAAATATGCGTAAAAGTTTCAGATTTGCTCGGTTTGGCTTTGAGAGTTCAGCAATAAGGTTCTTGTTCATCATTGGAGAACGCAGACTAAGCGAGGTAAGTTGCTGGAAGTGTTGTATTACAATAAGCGTGGTTTTGGGACATGGCAACACAGGCAATCTCTCTGACCAGGAATTAGATTTGCCCCAAAACAATTCTAAATGTTCCAGATCCTTCAGTTTCTCATTTTGCAGTAAGGCTGACAAGACACTAGATTCTGCATCAAGGAAATTTAAGGAGACAAAAGGCCATGTTTTCAACTTGAATGTTTTTAATCTGAAGGCATTTCTTAGGAAGGACAAAATTGCACCAAGATCTTGTACAACCTTACGCCTTTGGTGATACAAGTGGTGATATGAGGACATCTGCCCTATTTCTAAACAAAGTGATTCTAGTCGGCACTTACTACCAAGCTTCTCGAGAATTTCTACAGCCTCAGGTGAAAGTTTGTTTATCATGCTTCCTGAAATGTTTAAAGTGAGATTCTGAAAACGGTGGCCAAATTTTTCAACAACTTTCACATATTTCTCTGGAATCAACATTTTCATCTGTGACCTCCTTTTGTCCATGTGTATATGGCAAAGATTTATACTTTTGGTGTGCCAAAGACTGGGGTGGTTGAATATGTCATACATTCTAGTACAGGTCACTGACAAACGGTACTGTTGGCTGAGGGGTAAATAATCAAATATTTCTACTAAAACTAAATCGGGGAGATCACAGAGATTTAATTCAGTGTAGTCGTCATCTTCTTTCATCTCAGCCTCTTCACTTTCAGGATCGCTGGTCAGATGCTGCTCTTTAGTTTGCAGACTATGTTTCTCCTCAGTAGAACTTTTCCTCTTCAATCCAGTATCTAAACAACCCTCGAGCTCGTCCACTTCAGAACTTGGCTGTTTTAATTTGGTTTCTTCTGCAAATTCATCCATACTGCAATTCACATATGCATACAGGTAGTAATGTAATATGGCTTCTCTTTTAAGATTTGTCTGCAAAAAATAAAACAAACTTAATTATTGTTATGTACCAGTGCCAGTGGTGGATGTCTGTTTTTCACATAACTTGAATATATTTTCTATAATAGTTTTAATGCATTATAACTGTTATTATTTTGAAACACAAATTGTCACTGTTATTTCTATTTAGCTCAAACTCTTGTTTAATTCCTATTTGCCATATTAATTATTCAAGTCAATCATCGTGAATACTAGTCCTACAACAAGCTTAAGACTCCTCCGGATCAACAGATTCTTGTTATAGGACTACCCAGATGCTTACTCCAACAATGTTAGAGGTTTAACACAGCAAGATACTTTTGATAGGCTCCATGTAAAAACTGGAGGCATGCACTCTTCAACTTTACGGAAAATATCTTTTCGTACAGTTTCGAAATGTATAATATTTTTTAAGATGAAGCATTTAAATGGAATACTTATAGTACTTAAACTGCGAGTATACATTTTATATGGATCTTTGTTATTAATGTTTTAAACAGCATCAAAGAAATAGGCCTTTGAAGATAAAAGTCTGCCCTAGGCATAATACAGTCTGTATTATTTAACTCTTACACCGCTTATTCTAATTTTTGAATTTTTTTTTTGGAGCAATGCTCAACTGCTCCAAAAATTAAAATAAGTGGTGTAAGAGTCAGATAATTCGGACTAGAATATATAACCTATATAAATCGAAAGACAAGCGGCCTCTTATGTTAAATGAGTACACTGATACTGTCAGCTTTTCCTGACAATTAATTTTTAAAACAAAATCATTTATACTAGATCTATACTGCAACACTTGCCTGCTTTCTGTCTTTTGTTGTCTTTCTTGTTCTTCTTTTCTTGATCGATGTGTATCTACATTCTGTCTGCTGATAACCCTGTAGTAATAACAAAAGGTTGGGTTATAACTAATAACATTAGTCATTGCTTTTTATAGCAACCGTATCAACATTTTCGTAAACTTGGAAATGAATCCGGAATATCTTGTTGATTACCTCGTCTTTATTTAGGCATTTGACTACAATTTAATTACTTTGATGGTTTTAAAAAACAATACGAATATTCATTTTAATTGTTGATAAGAAAATATTCTGTTTGTAAAGTTCTTACTGCTGAGTCATGAGAGTTGTATTCGCGTCAGCCAATGTGCCAAATGTCGACTCATGCCAAATGAAATTCATCACCGTCATTTGGGTAACGTTTTAGATGGTCTAATCGAGGTTGGGTATTTGACGGCCGAAATGTATTTGAATTGACGGGCGGCCGTAGAAATATATTCACTTTTACGGGTAAACGTTGAAGCCAAAATTAAATAATTTTACACAGTTGTTATAAAATATGTTAAATGGTTTTTTTTTTAAATGGATTAAATTTAATTTGCTTTTATAACAATTTAAGTAATTGTTTGTAATGTCCCCCAAAAAACTTAAATTAGAGGAATCATTTTTAAAGACAGTCTTATTTTGCTGGTTCATTCTGGTGGTGATTTTTCATGAAGCTATTGTTTGTTGTCAATAATCTTCATTCTATCGATTCTATTTCTTCTCGTGTTAATGATTTTATGATGAAATTATCAACCTTAAAAGTTGACGATCATCCTTGACTTTATAATACGGCACCTTGTTCTCGTCAAAACTATGGGCCCAGGATTACAAAATTTGTTAAAATACCTGGCGAGATTTAAAAAAGAAAAATACAGAGAGATTTGAAGAAAAAAACACACCTACATTTAGAAAAAAAAAATATGACTTTGCTGGCGTACTCTTGCTCACTGGTGTATTTGTCGTCAATAGATTTATATAGGGTCTCTGTAAAACTACTCCAAGTTTCGTCAGTACTATTTGCTGAGGACAGTGCATTTAGGTTGACATTCTTTATATCTTAAAAGCCTATCATAGTCACCTTTGTGGAAATTGTTGGTTAATATTGCTCGATATATTGCTTTGTGTTGTTATATGCAATTGATTCAAATGATAGTAGATAACTGTTGCTTATTCTTCGAAGGTATTCAAGGTTGTTAAGCATGCCCTTTTCATTTGTAAAAAAAAATCTAACATGTTGTCCCTGTCTGTATCATATTGGTTCATTTACATGTTGGCATAGGTAACAGTCCCTTATTAATTACAGAAATTTTCTTGCTGGGTGATTTGTACCTACGTTTTTCAGGAACTTTCAATACTAAAATGTTGTATAAAAAGTTCCTGGTTTGTAGAATGATTTGACCAATTTATTTCTATAAAATTGAAATTTCCAAATATCAGTAACTGCAAGCTACCAGTCTCTATCAAATATTTCAATAGCTTTTGAAGTTATTCATTGTTGTTTTCCATCCTATTTGTGGACTCCTGTATATGCAACAACTCAATAGTCTGTCTGTCTGAATTGACAGGTTGCAAAAGTACCTAGTAAATTCGAAAAAACCAAGACGATATTCTTAAGCTGTAAGTCCATGGACATTGGCAAACAAAAGGAAAACAACGTACGCACACAGACAAATTAACCAAATATACATTTATTAACTAAAAATGGAAACATCGCAAACTTCAAACTCTTCAAAATTTGATCCTATGTTTACACTATTTGATTCAAGTGATGATAATATGAATATCACAACCCAACTTTTTCCGGTGAACTAAAATAGTATGCATACCCTTCCAGGTGATAAGTATATTTAGGATAAACTGATATAAAACAAATATTATCAGGTTTACTCTCGGTGATTCGTTCAATTAGTGGCCGAGTGGTTAGCGTGTTCGCCTCGTGTCGGTACACTTGTGAAGAAAATACGCTATCGCGGGTTCAAATCCTGGTGGCGCCATATCCCAAGACGTTTAAATTGGGCACTCTTTTCGATCCCTGCTTAACACGCAGCATTAATGGGTAGGAGAAGGACTGGTGGGCTCGGTGTCAGTATAATGTGACCGAGTGAAGTATCATGCCAATGTGTCTGCGGCATGATATTTCAGCGAGACAGCACTATAAAATCGCCACAAAAGTGCGCACTGTCACAAGCCGACGCCGTCTCGATATGACCTCAAAATGAGTTTAAGGGACGCTAAACCCCAATAAAACAAACTAATTGATTAGTTCACCTATCTTTGTATACTTCCGTATATTATGTAAAAATATATAAATTCATATATATTTATACTTATAATGTTTATAATACTTATATATATACATATATCTAGTGTAGTACGAAAATACCCGGAGGAAAATATGCAGGAGTGAAAAAAACATCGGAGAAAAACGTATCGGGAATACCCGTTACCCTTTTTGTCGGCAGTAGAGGTTTGTTTGCGACGTGTTTTTAATAGCATGGATCTCTGCCTCTAATGTTGATCCCAGCTTAAAACAAATATATCAGAAAACGGCATTCGTTAGATGGGCAGATGAATCTCGGCCTAGTCGACGCGTTACCATCACCGTCATTTGGGTAACGTTTTAGAAAGTCTAATCATCTTCCGCGCGAAATCAGACTCTTCCGTTGCTGACCAGACCGTCGATCATTTTAGCAATGTATTTCGTGTCAAGGTTTATCTTTCGAAATCCTATGATCGTTTATATTTAAAACTTACAGATTTAAAGTACACATACATCTCATTTTTTGTAGATAACTGAACAGAAGACAATGTGCCAGAAGGGAAAACCAAGGGATAGACTTTAGCCAAGTTTAGGCTTGAGAAGAGTTGCACCATTTCCTCAGGTTGAACACAACTCCCAAATAACATGCAATAATAGACCTTGTTATATAAGAATTGAATTGTGATTTAGTTAATTTCAGGAGCAATCTGATTAAAACCATATCTTGATCTACGCTCCATTCCGTAAACGCAATCGGAACACTGGCACTTTTCAAAGGGGGCAAATAACGAACGTACATTACGAATTCTGATAGCGCGTTGCTGATTGGCTAAAGTAAGAGGTCACCAGAACGTGACCCTGTATGGGATGTCTTCAGATCTTGATACAGCAGAGTGTACGGAATGGAGCGTAGATAAAGATATGATTTTAATCAGATTGTTTCAGGAGATGATGATTACCATATAGAACGATCACAGAGGGTACAGCTGATACGGCAGTATACTTTTTAGTCCATCTGGGCCGAAGGTCCAAAGTGGACTTTTCTCATACAAATCCTGTCTGTCTGTCTGTCGTAAACTTTTCACATTTCCAACGTCTTCTCCTAAACCACTGGACCAATTTCATCAAAACTTGGTAAGGAGTATCCTTAGGGGATTCAGCTTTGTTCAAATGAAGGGGCTGGGTCCCCAGAGGGGGCCATTAGTGGGCAAAAAACGGGGGAATTGACAAAACTTCAAAAATCTTCTTCTAATAAACTTGAAGGCCTAGAGCTTAATGTTTCGGTATGTACCGGTAGTAAGTTTGCTCAAGCCGTGACCCTGGGATCAAAAATAGGTTAAGTGTTTTGGGGTCAAAGTTCAACACTAGAGCAAATATGATAACTTCCCCATTTTTGACTTCTTGTCCAATATTAATAGA
>JAUMGZ010174975.1:0-14556 GCA_032359645.1 Pododesmus macrochisma | reverse complement strand
CTTTGGTCTTTTGTCGCTATATCGGTGAAATATTCTGGACGTGACGTTAAACCCTAATATAATAATAATAATAATTGTCCAGACCACAACTTTGTACCTGTTTCAGATATTTGAATGAAACTTTGAAAAAAATATGTCTCCCTTCATTTAAGGGGGATAGATAATAACAGTCATGTTATGTCATTGATGATAGAGATGGCAAGATTTGTCTAATTTAAGTAAAGTATCCTAACGCTTTTATTTCCCATTCCTGTCAACTTGCCTCTTCTTGTCCCTTATTGTGTTTTTTCTCCTTTGGTCTTTTGTCAGAATACTGTAGAATCAGAAAATTTCGTTGTGGTTTTAATTTCGTTTATTTCGTTGTTTTAAAAGATCAATGAAATTAAAACCATGACAAATTTTTTTTACATATCTCCTAAAAAGAACACCTTAAGTATTTTCAACGAAATTTTATGTCAACGCAATCACTTTATTTTCAAAACGACGAAAGTTTAGCCCAACGAATATTTCTGATTCTACTGTATCAGTGAAATATTGAAGACAACAGTTAAAGCCCGAACAAACAATGAATTCTTCCCGTTTCATTTATCCATCTCTGTGGCACATGTAGTTAAGTGGAAGTGTTCACTTTGTAAGCAGGAGGCCAAGATTCAATCCCATCTGTATCATACCTAAGAATTTACCAGTAATATTTGGTAGCATTCTTGCTTCATGATCAGCATTCAGCATTTCTGGGTAGGACTGATTGGCCCGTCTGTAGCAAGATATTTAGTGAGACAGCACTATAAAGTTGCCAACAGTATGCACTGTTGCAAGTACACACCATCTTGATATGAGCTAAATGGGAGTTGAAAGAGTCGTTAAACCCCAATAAATCAAATATGGTAGAACTCATTTGCCAAGTGATGTATGTATGAATGTCATAATACGATAATGAGTACAAGAATTCTGCGGAACGATATGTCTCGCAGTTTCTTCTTTGACCATTAATCCACACATGGTGGTTAAAAATATTAATCTAGTTTTTAGTTGTCACCATGACACAAGTATGAATGCCAAAACAATTGCACTTTTTAAGAAATAGTCTAAAAACTCATAAAAAACACCATCTTCAAAGAAAACAATGTATGGATATTGGTTATTAAAGTTTAAACCATCTTTGAAAATCCAATCTTTCTATTGCCTGATTTCTACAACAGTGCAATTGAACTGGTCATTCAAGGCACAACCATGAAACAACTGCTTTATTACTTAACTAATAGTTAAAGATCAGAAAAGAGAAGGTCAGAAAAAATATTGGAACTTGTTAAATCTTTAAACAACATGGCATTAAAATTAAGTTGAAAATAGAAGTATTGGAGATCAGGAAAAACCCCAGCGATATTAAAAATATGTTAATAACACAATGCCACAGACTGAAAGAGGACAGTGATTACAAACATATTCTATAAGGTTTAAACTATGGTCATATTCAAGAAAAATAACAAAAAGCATTCATTTAGGGAAAAAAGCAATTTATTCCTCTCACATTCATATGCATACATTTATTTTGTTGTTACACACTTTTGTTATAAATATTAATGTGGCCCATTTGTTTGTCTCTTTCTAAGGTGTTTACTTTACTTTGTATTAGACAGCTTCATAGACTTTAGGTCCCAATGTGCAATTTGTGTGTGTCTTCTTCTAATGTTTTATAAATATTGCTTTCAATGCAAGACAAGACATCAAATTAAATGGCTTCACTCATTCCAGGAAAGTAGCTATGTGAGGTTTTAACAACTTAAGTTAGAAGCATTGAGTGTTCAATTTATCTATTGAAAGCAATGTTGATTTTTAAATTAATATCCAGGTTTCAATAATCTATAGTACTAGATTAATACATCAAAACTAGTTTTAATGGAATTGTTTGCCAAAACATTGGGGACACCTAAAAAAACATCTGTTTAATTCAACATTGAATACAGATTATACTACTTTAGTATCTCGATCTACTGATTTATAGTTGGAATGAAAGTTACGAGTTAAGCAGATTAGTTGTTAACAATAGTTCAAATTGAATTGCTTTGTTGCAAACAGGGTTAGAGTTTAAGCACATAATATGTAAACACGGCTGTCGTATATAAGAGACATTTATCTAGATAACTCTTATTGATTGTAATAAATGCTTAAGATAATTTTTATTCATGCAGGGGAAAAAAATTAAGTTAAATTTTATATATGCAGAGAAAAATGATTAACTTAAATTTTTATATATGCAGAGAATAATATACTACAGAAACTCTTGCATTTTTGGCTGTGCAAATTGGAATTTAATGTGGGCCATGGATAATACGTCCCCTTAAATGATTAAATCATTATGCTAATTTACCAGATTTAAAATGATATAAAATCAAATAGATAATTTAATTACTTTTCAGTGCCTATACTTAAATGGGTTTGTACAATCTTGGCTCAAAATCCTAGTTCCTTGAGTCCTAAAAAAACCACATGCTTACCTACACTGCTTTACAATTATGCAGTAACAGATCCCACAATGTGAAATGAAAATAATAAAAAAAAAATATCCTCTTACAGTGAAATATGTTTGATAATAATCTTAAAACTTTGAAATATAATATACTTATTGATTGGAGTATTGCTAAAACACATCAAGCAAACAGTTGTATTTGACATTAGCTATAATCTATAAGTCAACCTGGATACAAAATATGTTATAAACTTAACATATTAGAGTGACCCTGACAGCATACTACCGATATGCAAAAATCACAAAGAAAACTATTGTTCTATTTTGAACCTTGCTACTTCATTTTGCTACCAATTTCATGTACATAACAAGCATATACTTCATGTGACAAAAGCTTTCAAATAACAAGGCTTGTTTTGAAGAAAAGTACACAAAATACCTGGTATGTCCTATCTACAAGAAGCCTAATACTGATTTTTGCATTACTTTTAGCACAAAAATTATGCATTTCTAAAAAGTATGACATTTTATTGCCAAATATTGCTGGATCACGAACAAGATATGATATTCGTCAAGAAAAGTAAAATATTCCTTTTATAGTAGAACTGTTCCTGAAGCAACACAAATTCTGTGCAGTAAATGTTTTCATTTTTTTTTATAGAAAATTCAGTTTGTAATCCCTAAAATATTAACCCATCAAAAGCTTATTTAACAAAATTTCAGCATCACTGAAAATCAATAAAAAAAATATTATGAAGCTATAATCAGTAGATTCGAAAAAAAAATCAGCACTTAAGATATACATACAATAAATACAAACATATACAAAAAATAATCCTAAACATTTCCTCTCTTCTTCAATGGGTTGACAACAATAAAATATTGAAAAAACCGGCCAAAATCTTGTAGTCAAAAATAAAAAAGAGTAAGCGTAAATTTTGCATATCAGGATAGATACTTTGACAGTTGTTGCAGACCTTTCTTAAATACCAGTAATTGGTGCAATATATGCTAAACAATAAAGTTAAGAAAAGTACAGAATAGTTGCATCAAAATGACAATGTTTTTGACTAAACATACAGATTATACAGATACCTCTAAAACTTAGCTTACAACATTTGAAATGATGTTCATACAACCGATGAAAGCATTTTACTTTTATAAAGAAAATGTGACTGGAACATACAATGTATGCGAGGTAAGAAAACTAAAAGCAAAATAGAAATCAGACTTCTTTTTCCTAACAAAATCAGGTTCTATTCAATTTACATTTACATATACACAGCAAATCTCATTTCCTCAATTAAAATCCGTCATTATAATTTGTTAAACAAAAACTATTTTCATCTTTCCTTCTAACATTTCAAGGCCACAGTGTCAGAAGGAACAAAAGTAACAATAAACGTGAAACGACAAATGGAAACTTTTCTAGTACTGTATACACAGAGAGAATTGTAAAGTATCTTCTAACTGAAATCAGTCAGCTGGTAGTGGCATTCTTTCACTGTGTTTCTTTGTATGGGCTTCTGCATTTTTTATGAACTTTTTCCTGTCTTTCAGATATTCCTCAGCTAACTCAGTCCTGAGAGGATGTTCCGGTTCTGGTACGCACACCAATTGCATCAATTCTGTGATAACTAAATACAAATCAAAAAGACACATTTCATTACAACAATGGCATTCTCTAATTAATACATGTATCAGATTATGTAACAAGCATTAGAAAATGTTTAAAGCAGTAAAACTAACAAAACTATAAAAATTACATGCTTATTGTAAATTGTAACAAGAGGCCCATCTGGTTGAAATAGACCAAAAACTAAATATTGACCCCAGGGTCATGCTTTAAACAAACTTGGTTCGCCATGCTGGGTTCTGAGAGTGGCACCATGACGGCCAACCAATCTCCAAGCAGCGACTCCCTTTCGGTTGGTCAGATTCAGTGAAATACTGTAGAGAAGCAAAAGTAGAGCCACGAGTATTTATGTCATTTTGTAATCCATCATATTGGTGCAACTAGAATCGAGAGAAAAGCGTTCGGTGAAATCACTCAAGTAAGCACATACTATACAAGAGGCCCATTAGGCCTTAACGTCCATCTGCCCAGTAGTTTCAGAAATGTTGTTTAAAGGCATACATGTACTGTCAAATTGACCCCTTTTGGCCCTGCTCACCTCTCCCCTGGTGGGTCAGAGACTTCATTTGTTAATCTTGAATCCCCTTCCCCTAAGGATGCTTTCTGCCAGATTTGGTTGAAATCTGCCAAATCATCTCTGAGATGTCGTTTAAAGGCATACTGTCAAATTTACCCCTTTTGGACCCGCTCAATCACCTGTCTCCTGGAGGGTCAGAGATTTCATTTGTACAATTATGAATCCCCTTCCCATAAAGATGCTTCCTGTCAAATTTGGTTGAAATCTGCCCAGTAGTTTCAGAGGAGATGTCGTTTAAAGGCACATTGTATAATTTATCCCTTTTGGCCCCGCCCACCTGTCCCCTGAGGGGTCAGAGACTTCATTTGTACACTCTTGAATTCCCTTACTCTAAGGATGCTTCCTGCCAGAGTGGTTGGAATCTACCCAGTAGTTTTAGTGGAAATGTCGATTAAAGCAAAACTTAACGACGAGCGGACCGACAGACAGATGGGATTTGTATGAGAAAAGTCCACCTTGGACCTTTGTTCCAGATGGAATTAAAAAACCTAGACCAGAAAAACTCCAATCTAGAGTCTCACCCAAACTTGCTCATAGACAATATGTGTAGCGTATTGTAGGTTGTTTCGAGTATCTATCTTCTTTAATGTAGGAGAAATTAAGAAGAAAACGTGTATAAATGTTCTTTACTACTAACGGTATCTTTCTCATGTTTTTTCACAGTTTGTACATAAATATAATGTATTGTTTCCTAATATTGATCAAGAGTTTACCTTTGTCTGTCTTTGTGGCAGGCTTCCAGTTCTCTGCAGTAATTATAGGTAAGCATACATTTCCATTGTCGTCTATATTGGGATGATATATCTTTGTTTTGAAAGTTATTTTGGGGGGTTTAAATGGATACTCTGCTGGGAACATAATATCAATCTTGAAAGCACCATTTTTGTAGTAGTCGCACTTCTGAAAGTAAAAAAATAAAACATTGAACTATGTACTGTTAAAGATGTGATCTCACTATGTGAATAGTATAACACAGAATCCTATTGTGTCAGAGATTCCACATTTGAACTATATGCATTGGTCCTTATTGTCCATCTGGTTGAAAAGGGCCTATAATTTTTGGCTTTTGAATCATAACATTTTAAATTTTTTTTTCAACATTTCCCCATTTTTAGCCCTCTTAATGAGCCCCCTGTCAAATTTACCCCTTTTGGCCCTGTTCACCTGTCCCCTGGGGGTCAGAGACTTCATTTGTACAATCTTGAATCGGCTTCCCATAAGGATGCTTCCTGCCAAATTTGGTTGAAATCTACCCAATACTCTTGGAGGAGATGTCGTTTGAATGCATACTTTCAAATTAACCTCTTTTGGTCCCGCCCACCTGTCCCCTGGGGGGTCAAAGACTTCATTTGTACAATCTTAAATCCCCTTCCCATAAGGATGCTTCCTTCCAAATTTGGTTGAAATCTGTCAAGTAGTTTCAGAGGAGATGTCGTTATAAAGCAAAAGTTAACGACAGAGGAACGACAGACTAAAGTGTATGGGAAAAGTCCACCTTGGACCTAATTTTACCTGTAGTTAAAAAACATAACTTTAAAGAAAATAATGTTTTGTAATGCTCCAAAAATGTTAAGATCAAAATTAAAAAAAAAAAAATTAACAATAAATTCTAACAACATCAAAATTAATCATATATGCCCCACAGGAACCTCCATGCCCAATATCAGCATCCTAGTACACATACTTAAAGAAATGGCAAGCTTCTTAATAACTTGCACCTAAAACATTTAACATTTCGACACTGATGCTCACACCGGTAGTATCGCTATAGTTCTAGATCTCTGTTCTGTGAACAGACGAGCTAAATGCATGTAAAAAGTGAAAAGTTTATGGACGATGGATGACAAACATGTACGAAGCACAACGGACAAAGAATGATCACATTAGATTACCATGAGCCTTAAAGCATCAGCTGATGCAGTGTGGGAAATAAGCGGTAGACCGATGGCCCGAGGCCACATGAAATGCCAGGGGTCTACATGATTGTAAAAAGTTGTAGCCCTATTGTCTACATGAAATTTTGTAGCCCTGAAAATTACATCCTCAATATTTAAGAAAATTACATAAGAAAGTCCATAGTTCTCAGTGATTGGAAAACCAATGTGCCATGTGCAATAGAAACATTTTCTATAAAAAAATCTATTGAAAAATAGTGGGTCTACATGATCTTGAATAGGGCCACATGAAGTAAACTTGTTGTGGCCCCATTGCTACAAGAACCTAAAGGTTAGTTTCTCACACTGCTCATGATCAGGTGACCTAAAAATACTTACTGGGGTTGAGTCAAAATTATCAGGTACTAAGAATCCAGTCCATAGCAGCACATTCTTTTCGTCCACACATATATTTTTGAATATATTACTTAGCAATTTATCTTTCCTTATGTCCGCGAGCTCCTGAAATAAATAAATTATTAAGAGATTATTAGTTTATACATTTTTGACAATAGACATGAATAAACAATAGTGAATTCAGACTGATATATACAATATTATGTATATGCATGCTAGGGCTAGCCCTGGGTAGTGGGTACTGAAAGGGTCAAAACCATACGATACATATTGCGATATGTTAAACGATATACAATACGTATTGCCGATATTAGGCCAGACTTTTTAAAAGAAAAATCATGTTTAATATACACTTTGTCAACTGGCATTCTAGTATCGCATTTGACAATATTTGCTCCTGATCTATGATCTGCACAACATGTACCTGTTGAATACTTAAGTTCTGGAAGTGCCAACATTTTCAATGTAAATCTCCAGTTGTGCTGCAGAAACCTTGCCTAGTATTGGTTGACCAATGATGCATTTTACATTATACATGTACATGTTGATTATTAGACGTGAAACTTTAATATATTTCTAAATTAATAGATAATAAGTTAAAAATACATCAGAAAAGATGATTTATAAAAATTCAATACATATGTGTATTTAATAAAATATATTTTGCTGTTTATGCACAAGACTCCTTTAACGTTTCAAATTAAAACATATAATATTACAATATACAGACATAGCTCAGTAGTTCTAGTAACATTTTAATATCATTGTCTCATCTTTCATGACTTTTTTATTTTGAATCTGTTTTCAGTTTATATAATTTCACTAGACACATGTCAGTGTAAGTTAATCTGAATTATTCTCAGCAAGCTCTACTTCCATATACACACTATGAAATCAAAACATCATTTAAATATTGTAAACAGTCAAAAAGTCACATCGTACATATCAGTACCAGTAAAGACTTGCAATCAAACAACCAATCGGCAGTAGTGGCATTTTTATCCACTACAAGGTGCTAGCATTTATTTATATGTACGGTCAACAAATTTGTTGCTGTCAACAAGTGCACAGTTATCACGATTTTATAATAAAAGAGACTGTTACGAAAAAGCATGTAGTTTTTCTGGATTTTTTCTGAAATTGTCAAAAAAAAGTTTAGGGTCAGGATTTTGGGGGGAAAAAATAGCGAGGGTAGGGTAACCGGAAACACACAAAAAAATGTTTTGGCCTGAGACAAGCGTTTTAGTACATTTTAACTAAAAAGTATAATCTTTCATTCTTTTGGTCTTGAAAATAGTTGTTTTCGTTACCAAATAACTGCATAATTAACGATTGTGTATGTAGCCATTTGTTGTGATTTGAGCCGTTTTGGCTATATACAAGACCGTCACCCTGTATATTGTCATTTGAGAGCGCGCCATTTGTCTATATACACGACCCTCGTGTTTATAACCTTAGCCATTTCAAACATGCAAGTTGCATTTAAGGATGCGTGCTACTCACATTTTTATATTAACCTACTTTTTTTGGAACTCCTCTGGCATTTTCCATAATAAAACATTAGAAACTTCCAGGCAGTTACGACAGACTATGTTAATACTGAAGAAAAAGCTGGTGTCAACCTTTTATGTATATTTTATTGTTAGCTGTAATTAGGGCTGTGGGGTGCACCGCGATTCAGCACGTTCGATTCGAGTCACGAATACAGAAAACGGTTCGGTTCGTTTCTAAAATTATACTACGCATTAATAAACAAAATGGTGGCAAAATAGTGGGAACAACTTAAATTTTTAGAAAATGAAAGAAAGAAGACAAAACTGTACTGTTTGCAAGTTATGTGCGGCAACATTTAAATTCAGCGGGCCAACAAGTTCTACGAGTGCTCATAAGCAGAGGAGATGCGACATTTCACAGGTTGATTCTCGTTCTACCTCTGGTCTTGACTGTCGCTATTTGATCGTGTCCCCAACGATGCCCATGGACTGTCAGTGTTAAGACAAGAGGCAGAACAATAATCAGCCAGCGACATGCCATATTTCCACTGCATATGAGCACTCATAGAACTTGTCAATCCCGTTAGTGAAGAATTACCCAAGGCTATCTTTTTTTACTCTGTTTTCCTGCCTGTGTTAATTTGGACATGAGTTCCGCATAATTTATTCCATCTATTGCTTTGTTAACTGTTTTGTTTTGTACAAAGGTACATGTGTGATCTGTTTCAGTTTTTTTTTATTTTGTTAGTGAATGACTTCAAAATTTTGGTCAATAAATGTTCATCAAATTGATTCGAAATAAATCGAATCGAGAGGGTAGGAATTGAAATCGAACCAAAACGAGGAAATCCTGAATCGTCCCAGCCCTAGCTGTAATGTTACTTTTATAAATGAGCTGCTTATATCAAGAAAAATAATCTGAAATGTTACTGCTATTAACACCACCGAAGTTGGGTATCGTTAGTTTTGTACGAAACCACCTGTTACAGTTAATCCATATATACCATCGATACAGCCAGTATTCCAATAGACTGCTGTCGAGTGCCATACCAGGAAGAAGAACCAGGCTTACCAGGAAAAACAGCTGATTCATTGTGCAATTTCATAATCACGAACAATAAGTTGTATGTGATTTTAGCACATACAACATAGCCAATGTATAGTATCGTTAAACTCCATCGTTAAAAGGCAATACATTTAATCTTTCAATATATTATTTTCGTCTCCGTAAAAATTCCAACAGAACATTAAACGTTTGAAAGCATGGGGTTGCCATTCATGGCCGTTGACGACAAGGCACCCGTGCACGTCACTAGTATTAGACTATCATTTTTATTAACTCTATATTACTACCATCGAGCTGATAAAAACAAATAGTATACACTACATTCATTCGAAAAATTACATAAAATAAAAGTAAATGAATGTCTGTTTACTGGTAATTTGTAAAACTATGAGCACTGTTTACCTTGTGAAGTCGCTTGGTCGCTGCCATCTTTTTCACACGTCACGTGACCAAAGGTATTACATGTGAGTTGTCTTTCCTTTGATAAAAAAACGCATTCGCCCAAACAAGTATTAGCTTTTCCAAAAAAGCTGGTCGTCTTTTGTGTAACTTTTTCTAAAATCCAGGGTCACGTCTTGAACGAACTTTAAACAGCCTTAAAGGTACTATATACTCAAGCATTAAGTTTAATTAGATTTTTTTTTTGAAATGTTGTCAAATTCTCCCCATTTGGGACGCCAAAGTTTACGAAAACAACATCTCAACGCAATGAATGGTGCAAAATTGGTACATCGATACAAATCAATGTAATGAAGACTTTAATTTTGAAAAAAGTTGTTTTACATGTGTTTTTCGGTTTTCAGAATACTTACATTCAAAGCATTCGAGTAAAATGCCAAATTTTATTGCAAGCCGTTTTTATATAAATGAACTATTTCACTTAGTGTAACACAGATCTATAAATATATATATATATATCTATGTTTATAGATCTGTGCGTGAAAGAAACAACTATTTCACTTAAGTGAAACACATGTATAGTTTTTTTTTTACACTTAAGTGAAATAAATGCTGTTACCAATCCCCCTTTAAATAATGCCGAAGTCCGCACAGTTAATACTCGTATTCATACCAATTAAACGTTTATTTCACTTCAGTAAAACTTGGTTTTACTAATGAACAATGTTTTCTCGGAAATACTGTAAAATCATTTTATAATGGAACAAGTTAACAATGTAAATGAAGTACATGTACCTACAGATTCATCTCATTATGGAATGTTTGACTCACTGCAAAATGTAAGAAATATTAAATTTGTTGAATATTTAGAGCAAATACTAGAGTCTGTTTGTGTGTCATGTAAATATATATTGTTTCCTGACCAAGTAAAATTGCGATCTGGTGAATTTCAAGTGACAGTGGGAGATTGCCTGTGTTGGTCATGCTGTAAAGCCATAGCAAATCACAATATCCCAACGCTTTCCTATCTGAATAATTTAGATACTGGTGACGTCCCCCAAGTTCTGACAAATCTGTCATTAGTTGAAAAGAAATTATAAGTTCTAAGGTTAATGTATTTTTTACTTTAATACTATTACCTGGCAGACCTGTAGGTCAGCTGACTCAAAAGGGATTTGCAATACATTTTCCTCTGAATTTGACAAGTATTTCTAACATTCTTCCTCGAGCTTTTTACGATTCTACCTTTGTGTGCACAGTAGCAAGTTCTCCTGCTTCACCAAAGCAAAAACTTTTTGATAAGGTAAATGTAAGAAATCTGTCTGTCTTTTGATAATATTTAATTCTATATATCTATTATAACGTCACCTTTGCTGATGAGAACTGGGTTGTTCGAAACACGTGTCTAGAGGAATACGTTTAAAAATTCCTGTTTTAACTACGCGCACATTTTAAATCAAAGACAATTTTGTTTTATTCTTGGGTATGGTTTTTGTCCATCATAACCATCGAGAATTTTTGTCACCGTTGCCCCATTGGCTCTGTAACGTTGATTTACTGAAGTCTTGTTTATTCAAAATTAATTCTTCTCTTGCGTCCATGAATGACAGCAGCTTCGAGCAAGATCCGGGGTTCGGGGCGGGGTAATTCACACAGAGTGTTGGCTCCATCCTCTTATAAATATAATATTAATCGGAGGCATGATTCAGGTTGCATTTTTGTATGCTAAGTTGATTTGGATAATCTTCTTACTTAAAAAAAGGATTTTAATATATTTTTTTCTCGATTCATTATAGCAACACAGTTGCCACATCATACGTTGAAACCTTCTATAGCATTCAACTGTCTTGGAAGGACGACAGGATTCTACCCAAGTCCACTCTCCTGTAAGGCTTACTACATTTGCGCCGCTGGACGCACGTACGAAGTGGACTGTACGGCCGGTTTATTGTTCAACCCCTTGACACTTTACTGTGATTATCCAGCCAATGTCCAATGCACAGCAAATCCGCCAACACAGGGAACGGCAACTCAAAAACCAGCTACGCAAGCGCCGATCACACAAGCTCCATGGACACCAAGACCAACAACACGGGCGCCAGTGGTTACAAACGCCCCGGCGCACACTAATGCACCGATGCAGACACAGCCGCCACAAACGCAGAGGCCGCAGACACAGGCGCCACAAACACAGAGACCGCAGACACAGGCGCCACAAACACAGAGGCCGCAGACACAGGCTCCCACAGTCCACACTCCACCAGGTATGTTTCATGTTTGGTAATTGTTGATAGTCTCTAATATCTAGAGTCATCCTTGATAAAAACGTGCAAGATCTAGGTATTTTGTTCTTTAAAACCCCATAATATTGTTTCTAGACGTAATACATGGCTTGAATTTAAACGTAAATTAATGTAAACGTATAGAAACAGGTAAACATACGTACACGAACATTTTTCACGTTTTTGTCCTGGAAGGCGTTCCATACTTATAAATATTTGTTTGGAATATAAACGTCTATACATCTTGATTTTTCAACTAGTTTTAGGGGTTCATGGTTGTATAGCTGCTACAGTCGTTATTTTTATTGTTTGTCAATTTTTATAAATTTCCAATATTAAAATCATTTTCTCTCCTCCATTGTGAATGACGTGGTAATTTTCATTTTAAGCCATGGTGTTTAGTCCAAATACATTAAAGAAAGTAAACAAACATGCATTTGAAACCATGATATATAATTGACACACAGACATGCAAACAATGGAAAACATAGTGTTTAATTAACAGACATCACTCAACAAACAGTACAAAGGGCGTGGCAAATCCGGAGAAAAGAGGGGTACAGATACCGACATCTCATGTATTCAATGATACAATGGAATATTATACGAAATGACATTAAAAAGCACGTGGACTTACCACGCTAGTTACTTCTTGACACATTTATTATTACACAAGAAATGTAACGTCATGCAGTGACGTAATTGTGTCAACTTTGTGCTGCTTTGTTTTTGTTCTGTTGTACTTAGGACTATTTATGTTCATGAATTTTGTAAAAACTAGCATACAAACATTAGCTATTAATTTGTCAATGCATACGCTGTGCGTTGAATGGGTACGTTTCAAGATCAAGAAAACTTCATTCTTGTGATAAATAATAGTAGTTAAGATTAGTTTACTTTGCATTTAGTGCTCTCAAAAAGATGTTTATGTCATCTTTGTGATTAGAATTCTTTACCATAATCAAATATTGTATACACTTGCTTTTTATGAACAAAACTTTTTGCAATGGCATAAGCAAATATTAATGGGTTTTGGCATTTCTTTCAGCACATTTCTGTGACGGTAAGGCCGACGGGCACCATCCAGACCCAACAGACTGCTCATCTTTCCATGAGTGCGCGTCAGGTCTACATTTTGTACTGAAATGCGGAGCCGGAACTGTGTACAACCCACAATCACAGGGTTGTGACTTTCCAGCAAACGTTCCACAATGCAACAATTCCGGACCATAAACAAACTATTAGTTCATATTGTTGTTTATATCTTTCTGTTGTAGTCGTGTAGACAATATAAAATATATTCCGCTTACTTTTTCAATAGAAACGCACTTTATAACAATGATTGGAAATATTAAAACTTTATTTAAAGCGATGCGTTTTTATGTTAACTTGTGGCTTTGTTGGTCTATTTGGTTCTAGTTGTTTGATGAATGGCAATGTGGCTTTATATTTTATTGCTTTGCTTTCTTAATTGCCTTTATTTGATGCACGCATTGTCAGCAAAACTCATATTGCTTAAACGGCTTAATGAGAGAAGAGTCCCATCGCGGCCTTAACGGTCATCTGATAAATCCAGGTAAAACATTGGTCAAACATTTTTACGAGTTATCTATATAAGATTGCCCTGCCCCTTATGAACCTTCCCCTCCCCCACCTCTACTTGAGTTTAATTCTGATCCTCTTCATCAAAGTATCTCTTTGTGTAATGTTGGTCAAAACTCACCAGTTAGTTTCAGAGATGCCTTTGAAGGTTTGATCACTTATGGCCTCACCCCTCAGCCCTCTAGAGGGTCGGCCCCTTCTTGAGTGAGATACGGATCATCATCATCTAGGCATCGTTTTGTGAAAGGCTGGTCAAAATCCTCCTGCAAGTTTCAGAGGAGATGTCTTTTGTAGGTTTTACACTCTTTGACCCAATATGGCCCGCCCCTCAGTCCAGAGGAGGTCAGCCCCTTCTTGAGTATAAATTCTGATCCTTATCATCTAAGCATCGTTTTGTGAAAGGTTGGTCAAAATCCACCTGTTTGTTTCAGCGAAGATGTCTTTTGAAGGTTTTTTCACACTTTGACCCTGCATGGCCCCGCCCCCTGGGGAGTCTGCCCCTTCTCAAGTATAAATTCTGATCCTCATCATTTAAGCATCATTTTGTGAAAGGATGGTAAAAATCCACTTGTAAGTTTCAGAGGAGATGTCTTTCGAAGGTTTTGCACTCTTTGACCCCATATGGCCCCGCCCCTCAGCCCCCTATGGAATCAGCCCCTTCTTGAGTACAAGAATGGCGACACCTTAAGAGGTTTCGCAGGAAAAACTGAGAGAAAAGACGAAGAAACTGGAACATCTGTTTT
>JAUMGZ010174964.1:0-12265 GCA_032359645.1 Pododesmus macrochisma | reverse complement strand
TTTTTTAAATTTTGTAAAATTTGCCCCCTTTGGCCCCCCCCCCCCCCCCCCGGGGGCCCAGCCCCTTTATTTGAACAAAGCTGAACCCCCTTCCCCTAGGGATACTTCCTACCAAGTTTGGATAATATTGGTCCAGTGGTTTAGGAGAAGTCTAAAATGTGAAAAGTTTACGACGGACAGGATTTGTATGAGAAAAGTCCACCTTGGATCATTATTGGTCCAGATGGACTAAAAATAGGATCTAAAAAACTGTGAAGACTTTCTGTTGTGATTTTATAAAACTAACTTGTTGTTTCCTGAAAAAATAATAACTAAAACAATAACATATAATACTGATGTTTTGTTTATGTAAGTTGTTTGAGAGTCAAGCTGAGATACAAGTTACACAAATTTTGTTTACATATAGCATCTTTTTTCCCAATGTTAACACAGTTGTGACTGTTTCAAGCATCCGACAATGGCATTGGCATCAAAACAGGTGATTTTGTAGATGATCATTGACATTATATATTTAAATAATACCAAGGTACTACAATAAAACATGCTTTTGCATGTTTAATAAGTAAATGTAGCCTTAACAGGTATATGAAACAAAATGTAGTCTCATTAAATGTACTGATGAAGTAACGTGTTCATACAATTTTATAACCAAATACATATTTTATTTTCATAACTTGTTTCCTTATGAAAAAGTAATATATTATCAACGTGTATGGTTATTGGTGGCATGCCAGTGAGAGACATAATTACCGGACCACAAGAATCAAAACATGAGTGATATATATAGTTTTACATGCGAAAGACACATTTAAAAAAATAAAATTCTTCAAAGTTTATTTGATTTTAAACTCTTGACCTTTATATCATCATATATAGTTTGGAACGTGTTTTTTTTGTGTTTTTGAATTTTTTTTACACTTCTGGACCACATTGACCTCCCTTTGCAAGTTCAGATAAAAATGGCACTCTTGCGAGTTGTATCTCCTACAAACTTTTAAGACTTTGAAGCTTGTAAATGACTTAATTAAGTTAACAGGCTTTAACAATAGGCAAAACATGTCTCTTAAACAAGTGTGCATTTTTCTTTATTTCAAAAATGTTAAATATCATGATATTGTAGAACTCTGGGCTATTTTGTTAGTCATTAAGTACCACAATATCGTAAAACTCTGGGCTATTTGGTTAGTAGCTATGAATTGGTGGTTATATTACAAGTTGGTTTGGTTACATACATGTGAACCTGCCAGACGTGAGTTAAAAATCCCATTTTAAGACAGGCCCTCCTGTCCTCCAGTTGAGGTTTTAAAACTCCCGGCTAGGTTACAAAAATAATTATTTACGGCTGGTTTATCACAGCTGAGTACATACAGAGCTACCTGTATGGGGCCTCAGACTTTGACAAGTGGTGAACATAAACTCTTATACTTGTTCTCTGTAAGGTCTGTTGAATACTCAGACAGTTGATTCATAATAAATGCATGCAATACTGAGTTCACACCTACTTTAAAATATTGCAAATTCTTTGCTCAATGAAATATGTTTCGGGTTTTTCAATGCGTGTCTTATATAGTTTTAAATTTAGTAAAGAATGGTCTACAAATTGCGATTGTCTACAGTTTGTTTTCACCCAAAGATGGCTGCGTAAACAATGACCTTAAATAACATAGGCTGTCCAGCACTTGTTGACATAAAATAAGGGCTAATTTTAGGGACAAAAGTAAGAAATTTTAGGGCTAATTTAGGGCAAAAATTAGAAATTTTGTAACTAAAATAGGACAGTTGAAGACATTTAAATGGACTTACCTTTGCATTTTTAACAAGAAAGAAACAATACCCTTCCATTATCTGCCAAATCGACCATTTTAACCCAATGCAAAGCGTAAATAAACCGGGTGTAGCAACTACAATGTAACTTTCACAGTGCTACCCTACTCAGAATAAGAACTGTAAACTATATTAAAACACTTAGAATCTAGTATGAAAAGCATTTTCAAAATTGTAAGAAGCATAAAAATTAGGAATTGACATGAAAAATAAGGGCTTTTTTAGGAATTCCCTTTAGATTTTTCATTTTCCTTAGGAATTATAGCAAAACTGAAAAAAATAGGATTTTTTAGGGATTTATGGAGGCTGGACAGCCTGCAATCATTTACTTCAAATATTCATGATAAAAGAGCACAATAGGATTCAGTTTTATATTTTGAACAATATATAAATATATATATATTTCTGATAACAAAGGAGTCTAATTTCGTTGAAAATGTTCCAAAATCAATATGTAAAAACAATATAAAGTCTTTATATATTTTTTTTAACTTAATTTGATGTAACACAGGTTTTAAATATAATATGATCAATTGAAAGGAAATTTAATAACCTATCCTATGATAAAGGGGTCACTTTATAGCCTATCTACCAGAAAGTTGTTAAAATTGCAGTTTTTAAAAAGACAATTTTTTGTTATAATTTGTGAAAAATCTCTGGAAGTTAAAGGGTTAATCTTATTTGTATTCAATATTCCATGACAACACATTTGTTAATTCAACTTTCGAAAAATATAATAAATAGTTACGGTATTTTCTTTTTGAAACACTGATTTTGCAAAATCAAATATCAATTTTTTAAAGTTTTTTTCATACTTATTATTGAATATTTGTTTAAGTTCTTTGATTCTTTGAAATGCCTATTATTCTGAAATAATTGTATTCTTTAACATTATAATAATTTTCCCTTGTGTTTTCATTTCTTGCAAGAAAAAAATCCAACTTACATATTCCTAAACTCACAAACACTTTGAACACTGATCAGATGTTAGCAGACATATTCCCGGTAATATAATATTCTAATCATGGCTTTTGTTTCCTAATTCTTACGTAACATAATTGAGCAAGTCGACTCGACGTTCAATCACAATTACAAATGTATGTGATCGAAAAGGTTAAAAGAAGGATTTCTTTGCATAAAATCGCTTCAATTTGGAATGGGCAGATGAATGTGTGTGTAATCACCTGTGAACATTATCTTTCTGCCAAGATCAAGATAATTTTACAACACTTTTTCATTACATAAATATGTACAGCTTTAAACATCACGATGACTATTAGTATTTATTGATGCACAAACTTGTGAATTTTTAATAACAGCTTTCATAGAAAACTGTATAAATGTACGCCTTTCTGGACAAGAAGCAGCTAGAACGTTGACGCCTGTATCTTATATCCTACATAGGCAATTTACAAACAAAAAATATTGCCGATCAATATATGCATACAAATGTACATTGTATACAAACAGCGAAGTCATTGACTAGATTAAAATGTTCCTATTATTTTTAAAATCTAACGCTGATATCATATAATTATATACTGCAGTACAAAATACACAAAAACCTAAAATAGTAACACGTATATATAACATGTATATGTAAAGCAGGTTATCATGCGTTTTTAAATGTATATATTTACATTTTATGATATTTATATATATACCATATAGAAGAATTCTGTTATCTCAGCAAATAGAAGTTGATAATTTTTGGATTAACTAGCATATTTTCATAATTATTAGAACATGATTTGTACATAGTGTGCATGTACATACACATGTACATAAATATTAAATTAGCCTGAATGTTTGACATGCAATATAAAAGTGTTCCATTGGGAAACTATAGAATGTGTATATACATGTATGTATCTCCGATTGGTTTCTCAAAGGTATCATGGGTTTAAAAGAGATTTATGCTATATATGCAACTGTTTATTGCCCCTCATTATAAATTTCAAATTTAAATTATTTTGTTTGCGTTTCCCAGAATAATAAATACACTAAAAAAAATTCTTAATCACTGATTTTTTTCTCTAAAAATATCATGAATATGATGAAATAATCAACATTAATTTAAATCCCACCCAAAATATCTTATACTTAAAAAGTCTCTCTAATTAAGAGGGAGACTACCGATTTTTGACCCTCAATTTGACTTCATATCTTAAATATTCCATAAATCTTGTTTTAATCTCAAGTCAAATTACCTCATACTGTACATTGCATGAAGCAACAAAATGTGTGTCATTTTAGACTATTATTTGCCAAATATAGTGCATTGTACATGTATATATGTAATTTTTAGACACTTTAAGATTAAACCACATGATATCTCACCATGAAATTTTTGAAAAGTTGGCAAGTATGGACTTAACAGTTATAAATATATACACTATCAATTAATATATAAAGACAGTATTAAAACAAATACAAACCTAGGTACATTGGTATGTACATGTCCTGGCAATTATTAACCTGTCTGTCCAGGATGAACAATGACGACAATAAAAACGCACCGTCATGACAGCTCAATTTTAATCATATTCATATATATGTACATGTACATTGTATACACAAATATGTGTATAATTATATCAACATGGTGTAATATAAGTGACTTATACAGGTCGTTTTAAACAACAGGAATACATATGGCCTTTAAATTAAACCCTATTTAAATTCTGCTATGTGTGTGGCAACTGATATTTAAGTCACTTATAATTAAATATTAATTAGCCTTAATTAATTAAAGGTCATGTTTTTTTTTTGCTTCAAAATTTGAAAGAATAAGTAGAATAGGATCATCAGAACAAAGGATGTGACAAACAAACAAATAGTGTCATCACTGAGACCAACATTCCAAAATTATGCCAAATCACATCTGATTATGACATGGCATGCTATATATATATCATTTGTTTCATTTTTTGTTACAAGACATCTCTTTTTCTTTAACATCCAAAATGAAAATAACTTAAACTTACTACCATGTTTGGTTAAAATTGGTCAAGCATTTTATGAAGAAAAGTGTAAAATGTGAAAAGTAAACATTATGCAGTACATTTTAAGTGTTAATCTTTGACCCCAAAATCTTTTTTAACCCATGGTTACATGTTTACCGGTAATAAACTTGGTTTTTGATGCCCTAAAGGTTACTACATACACCTGTGCCTTCTAGTTTAGTAGCTATAGGAGATTTTTGCAATTTTGTCAAATTTACCCCATTCCTTGCACCCTGGTTACCGTGCCCATGTATTGCTATAATTTGAACAAATCTGAAACTCCTTCCCTTTAGGATGTTTCATACCATGTTTTGTTGAAATTGGTTTTACTTTGACTCCAAAATGTGTAACCTATTTTTGATACTAGGGTCGACATGCCTTGACTCTCCTTGCCTCAAGGTAACTACATGTATGCAAGCATTTATCTCTAGGCCTTCTAGTTTATAAGAAGACCCCCTTGTGGCATATCCCTTAGAGACTGAGCATCATCACTTAAACAAATCTGAATCCTCTTCTCCTAGGGAAGCTTTTACCAAGTTGGTTTGAAATAAGTCCTGTGGTTTCAAAGAAGGAGTCGGAAATATGAAAAGTTAACGGTGCTGAAGATGGCGGACAGGTTTTTTATGGGAAAAGTCCACCTTAGACATTTTGCCCAGATGGACTAAAGAGTGACTGACATTAATCAATTACTAATTGATTAACAGTTTAATCATTTAAATGTCCTTTACATATAAATGTTCATGACTTACTTGAATAATCATGTTTATTGCGGGCTTACACCTTTTTGGATCAGGTCAGTTCAGAAAAGGATGAAATATAATTATCATTGGTAATCTGCTCATGACAGGGCAATCAATATACATGTATGATTATGATAAACTTTTCAAGTGTTGTCAGGATATATAGACACTGCATATCATAATATCACAAATGAAGTTTCATTATTTTGACACCAAGAACTAAATCAGTAATATTTCTTCATAAATTTACTCACAATCTTTCATAACAATATTAAGAAGCACATTGGAAAGGATTTTAGGGGGATGTCATTTTAAGATTCGTAATTTTTTTATCAGAAAATCTTTCAAAGACGATAGTGTTGCGTAATTAATTAATCATAACTTAATGCTTCTTTTACATACATACTTTTTATCTCTTATATTTCGTAATATTACACAACATTTTAAGCTTTCGCAACATGTACAGGCACAAGGAGCGTGGATGTTTACTAAATCATGAAATACTGCACCAAAGGATTGTGCGTAAACATGCACATTAACACACATCCTGCAGTCACCTACAGAGCTAGGTGCACAACTTGACATTTTTCTGTAGCTCTGTATCCTAATTATAAAGACCTGCAGAGTTAAACATCAACATAACAGTCAGCTATATTGTAAACACTACAATATTATTTTTCTCATATACAGTATACAATGTAGTTTTTATCAGGTCGAAAGGATTCATTCAATGATAAATATGAATAGATAAGACCAGATTTAATATCTTGCATTGCTTGCCATTAATGCAAGCAGTGCTTCCTGAATTTTGTGAAAATATTGATTCCATATCAAGGATCCCCTGTTTTTACAATCATATACATATACATGTAGATAGAGCAAGTATATCTTGCTTGTTGTTTGTCAATGCAATGATGAAAATATTGAATGCATTTCATTCCATATCAAAGATCACCTGTTTTACAATCATATACATATACAGTCTTATAAGTTAAATACATTTAAATTGTATACTGGTACTCTAGGAAGGCAGGACAAATAACAATTGGAAAATGAAGTTCTAAATCCCATAAACGTAATACAACAAATCTCAGATCTACAGCCAGTTAGAGACAAGTATAATAGTTTAATTTATGATTATGTACATGTAATTCTAATTTTGAAGAAATAAAAATGTAATGCAAATCTTTGATTAAACTTTTAAAGTCCTTCCTAATTTTTTTTCATATGAACAATTGATGTCCCAGGATCCATGCTTATTGAAACTACATTAATAATGGCGAAGAGTTGATTACAATTTACATGTTCTGTATATATATAATTGCTTTCTTTAATTTCAAGCTATATTAACCACTATTTCATTGCTTTTAACAATTGAGACTTACCATTAGGACATTGGGTACCGTTGGACTCATGATAAGTGATCCTTGCTCAATAAACATTGAATATACAGGATGCAGTATTGCACAATTGTTCGGTACTTAAATTATGTACACACGTATAAAACTGGTCAGCAATGTATAGTGAACAACAGAATTTACATTGAACTAAACATCAAACTTTGTTCCGGTAGTCTTTATAATTTTCTTCTGAAACAATATCTTAACGTATATACAGTTTGTGTACAACTGCAAGTCACGGACAAATCAGATCTTCAAATGAAACTTTTTCAATTAACTTATAAGTCACTGAAAACTCATCTCTCAAAATCAAACATTTACAAATGCAACTCACTGATAACTCAAATTGTTTCTGAAGAATTGTTGAGCTTCTATAAGGAAGCATAATAAACCTTTTTAAATGCTGGGCTAGAAGTGCAGTCAAAATATAACTTAATACTTAGCTTTAGCAAATCGATTTTTCATTTTAGGGAAGTACATTTTCCCCACACCTGGTTTTCAAAATATGCAGTGGGGTTTGGTAATTCCTAAAATGCAGCGCTTGTAAGTACACGACCTCATATGCCGTCTGCTCTTGATCATTTGTGCATTGTGTGCATGACAACAAAACTATGTACTGACACCTACTGATAAGCAGTATGCATAAACTAGGTGTACGTGTATTGTACTAAGAATTTATGTTAAAGTCAGAAAAGAAATACATGTAGTGAATTTTAATATTCAATTCCTTAAACTTGTTATCTGTCCTGGAAGTAATAAATATTTCCTGAGTACAAACTCAGAATTTCAAAGTACAATTTTTATTACTCATACAAATATGCATATATCTATCAATTTTTTTTAAATATTAATTTCATCCGAAAACTGTTGAGAACTATATACTAAGTCTCCAGGATTTAAGTCTGAGTATAATTGTATACTCAGAAAATGTTTAATTCATTATTTTTTTAAGGGCAGGATCATTTCTAAGTACTTAACCTTCTTATGTAAGCAGTGACCGCACCCCTCTCAAAACTAAGCCCTTTTCAAGGTCTGTACGAACCCGGAAGCAACCTTATATAGTATACAATTTAAAAAATACTGAAATTCTATCAGGTAGATATATAAAATTTCAAAATACTGATTACCAATCCACACAGGTATTAGCACTTTATTTACATACCAGTATTTAGCGAAATAATATTTTTAAAAATTATCTCCCTTGGTAAGTTGAATCTTACATACATCAAATCAAATCAAATATAAATAATGCAATATTTATAAGACTAAAAAAGATAACTGTATTTCTTTAATACAGTATTTTTAACAATTAATATGTCTTGATTCATGAACGATGGTGTGTTGTAATTATGCACACCCAAGCCTTTTACAGGCCCAGTAAATAATCATGCATGTGCCATGATGAACAGGAATGAATAACAATAAATGCTCTATAAAATAAGTAAAAAATTGTATACGTCACACATCTACTTATCAATACAGGGACATTTATAAATACTCAACTACTGTTTTCAAGACGTTGACACCAATGTTGCAATTGTGTGCATATCGGTAAAAGGGTTTTTCAAACTTCAATCTAATTTCATTATTTGCAAAGGAATTTGTTATATTTAAACAGAGGGTCTAGGGTAGCCCAATGACGAAAATAATAACTTTTCTCATAATTTTCCTCAGGAGTTGGGACTTGCGAGAAAAGTGCATGTGCTATTGTTAACATGTGTAAATATGTTGTTCAAATTGACTCTCTGGGCTATTTATTGTTCATTATTGATATAAATTGTGACACTCACCTGTTTTGCAGGAAAAACAACACTTTTACTTATTTAGGGGTCATAGTTTGGCCTTGGAAACATGTTTTGGGGCTTCTTTTTTATGGAAATGGTATAGTTATTGCGATGTGCACAATTACAACAACTGGCTGTACATGCAATAAGTCAGAAGAGTGTGAAAAATATGTGTTTACTTCTTGATAAAATCAAAAGTTGAATGCAGTCTCAATCTTGTCATTGTTATAATCCATGATTTATTTTATTCTTTATAAATACCGTTAAATATAAAAACAAAATTTCTAAACCCAGAATCAGTGATTGGTAATAAGGGGCATCAGCAGGATTTAATCTGTCATATGCTGCAGAGGCTGCGGGTTCATGGCGCAGCCATTGGCACTGCCAGGTGTGTACTTGAACAATACCCTTAACCGTTACCGGCAGCTCATATTAAGTTGGATTGGGGCTAAAAATGGCAGTCCTGTGTACATGTGTGTTATGCATGTAAAAGAACTCATTGTACAATGTATAAGAGCTATAAGTGCTAATGCGATGACTGGTGAGGCAGACTTGCTTCAAAACCAAAAGCAATAAACTAAAAGAATGTATACAGTCTGCGACGTTAGCCGCTGGCCCGGTGCCCGAGGCCAGTAAAAATATTATGGGGCCTTTAAAACATGCTACCATCCAAGTCCGACGGGCCTGTTAAAATAAATCCATATCTTTCTCGAAATTAAACATTTTCTCCAATGAAATGCTCTTTTAAATACAAGTTACATCGGAAATTATTTTATATCTTTGCGCTATTTCCTGATGCGTCATTGGCGTGGAAGGGAGGTAATTCAATAGGTGTCGCTCTCAGGCTAGCATCCGGTTTCGTTTTCAATGCAGAAATTGGAAGGTATGCTGCGCTATATGTTGACGGGGCAAACCCGGTAAAAAACTTAAACTAAGCGACGGTCAATCAAATGTCAACAAAACAGCAAAAAACAAAGCACTTTCGACACGGACTGCATTTAAAGATGGCTTCCCTACACACCACAGTTCTTGCATGAAAGTTTAATAAATGCGTTTATGCAGACGGGAAACGTTTGATGGCGGCTGAACTTACAAACAAATACATTTTTTAAACGTACCACTCAGATGAATCAAACTAAAATGCAAATTGCGTCACTATTTTAGCAAGTATTGAGTCGGGATTTGAACAAACTTTTGAAGGCCTGTCAGTGGTAGACGTTATAAACTTTAATGTAAACCATCTCACATCTATTGACCTGCTCTGCTCAAGGGATCTACATGTAGCTATGTAATTCAAACTATCATATATATAGATATATATAGGATTATATAATACTGAAACGGGAACATATAGATCTATTTCATTGTGTTTGTTAAAACTTGTAAATAAATGAATTCATGAGTTAATTCTTGCTTTTAATATATGATCCACATTACAACATAATGTCAGAACAGGCACATGGGAGGAAAGCCAAATCAACACAGCTAGTGACTAGCATTTTCTAATTTGTTGTTTTTGTTAATATATCTGCCTGAGCAATAGATTGGTTTGTGTTTATTTAATATGTATATTCTGATGATGATCCAGAGTCAGACAGCGACCATGAGAGTGACAATGAATTAACAGAAAGGGAAGTTGATAATCTCTTGTTTACATACATGAGAGAATATGAACATTCATGAATCCAAAAACTAACAAAACTATTATAAGATTATTGAGTTTTAAGTGTTATTATTTCATTTTTTAAGAAAACTGTTCAGAACGTTTTTTTGGGCTTGTGAATTCTGTCATGTCACAGGCCCGACGGGCCAGTAAAGCGTTAAGTTTTTCGTGCAGACTGGAATATGATCAATTTTAGATGAAAGTTTTGACTCAACTAGTGACGTCAACATTGTAGCTTGAGATGATTTCTTGTTTTTCCAAAGTGTTCACATCCAGGTATTTTGTGATCATGTTCCATATATTAATTAAAGCGGTTTATTCGTCGTTGATTAACAGTTATATTTGTTGCATTTTTATGACTCTAAATGTTTTCTTTACCAAAACAACAAAATTAGACTATTTAACATGTAAAAATTGGATCACAAATACAATGTATATTTAATAATAATGTGTAAAAATTGGAGTAAACAATATATATAAACTAGATAAGTAGTGAAATCATATAAATAAAATGTTTTATTTAATCTCAATTTTATTTGTAAAATAAGACAGATATAAAAACAGCATATCCATAAACAATTATAGCTCTTTATTTCATAAAAACGGGTGAAGATTTTTTAAGAAATTAATCTTGACTCTGTAATCAAGCCGCCTCACTATCCAGCCACTTTGGGCTGGGAACGGAGGTGGCTGGATTAAAGAGGCTCCACTTTATATAAATATGAAGAATTAAAGAGACACATGACGTGGTAAAAGACCTTTTGCCTTTTACACAGATTGTCACAGAAATTGATATGCCTTAAAATTGATATATAATTAAAATATTCAACCAAGGTTGTTGCTTCGTTTTGACACCAATTACTAAAAATCTGTACTCTGTAAATCTGTACATAATAAATGTAAAGTTTAATCATCACTTTGGTTTAACATGCCATTGCTTATGAATATTCAACAAAAAGTTTCCCCAAACAATAGCTAGCCACGTGATCTTTCAGAACAACAACCAAAATGGAGTGCGAGGTACGAACATGTGGTTTTGTTTATGATTATATTTCGCTATTTTAGCATGATTACTATATTCTTGATGACCTATTAAGAACGTTACAAAGCATTTATATGAACAAACATAGTACTACTAGTAGATCTACCTGTCTAGAAGAAAAAAAGCAGCATCCTGATTCCACCTCACCCCTAATTCAGCCTTCAATTTATTCCATCTGTTCATATACTTCTAAATATTGACTCGGCTGTACTCCCTTACTCTGGCAAGTTCCAGTTCTCATTGTTTCCCAGCGGATGTTGGAAGGTATCTAACTGGACAACCAAATTTTGGTGCGTGTGTCATCATATTGTTTTGGTTTTCGGATGTCAGGTCACATATCTAGAGGTAACAACATATAATTATGCAAAATAGCCTTTTTAATGTAATTTATGCTGAACAGCATTAATTACATTTTTTAATCTTTATATTTACAGCTCTCTGTTTGTAGAAACTTATAATTTTTATATTTGTGGAAAGTTTATAACTTTCTCTATCGAGGAAGTATTTGCTTTTGATTTTGTTTTTTTAGTCCATCTGGACCGAAGGTCCAAGGTAGACTTTTCTCATACAAATCCTGTCCGCCTTCCGTCGTCGTCCGTCGTGAACTTTTGCTTTAAACGACATCTCCTCTGAAATGACTGGGCAGATTTCAACCAAATTTGGCAGGAAGCATCCTTATAAATTAGGGGAAGGGGATTCAAGATTGTACAAATGAATGACCTGACCCCCCAGGGGATAGGTGGGCGGGGCCAAAAGGGGTAAATTTGACAGTATGCCTTCAAACGACATCTCCTCTGAGACTATTGG
>JAUMGZ010174953.1:0-14560 GCA_032359645.1 Pododesmus macrochisma | reverse complement strand
GAATGACTTTGTACTTATATACAGATGCACGATCTAGTGCATGCTAAGAATGACTTTGTACTTATATACAGATGTACGATCTAGTGCATGCTAAGAATGACTTTGTACTTATATACAGATGCACGATCTAGTGCATGCTAAGAATGACTTTGTACTTATATACAGATGTACTATCTAGTGCATGCTAAGAATGACTTTGTACTTATATACGTCATGGTATACATACTACTACATGACCTATATTGTCACGGTATACGGCATCATAAAAGTAAATATTTGATATATCTTGATATCACAGCGATAAATATTGATCAAACTTCCATGATATAAGAACAGGATCGTAACCTGGGGGAAACCTGGTGGAGTGGACAAACACTTGTTTTGCCGCACACTTATGTTTGCTGGAAATTTGAAAAAAGAACAAATTCAAAATTTCGCACTTGCCCCCCGCCCCTCGCATCGTAAGGCCCTGCAAAAGTTTTAATTATTGTACATTATAATTAATTAAAAAAAAAAAAATTCTCAACCATAAGGTCATTAGATGTACAGAATATATAGTATTTTAAACTTGTCAAAAAGCCGGGATTCCATCCAAATGAACGATGGAATAGATTTAATGTCAACATATGTATTACTATATGCATACCTAACGAGTCTATTGGGATAATGTGAAGATCATTAAAAGCAATCAATTCCAACCTCTGAATATTTTATCAAATGTATTTATATATATAGGTATATAAGTATAGAATGGGAAAATGTATTTGATGTTGTGCTAGTACAGTGCAAGTGTAGTGTCATTCGAAGGGTTATGCTAGATGTTGTTTGTCTCTGAATAGAGATGCAGATTGTAATAAAATAAGTAACAAAATTGTTAGCAAAAATGTTTCTCTCAAAGCCTGGGCTCAACATATTAATATGACTATTATTCAAGAAAAATGGAATTGAAAGAAAATCAAAATTTGAAAAAGCATCTGTGTGATGAATACATGTCAACAGGCAAATAAAACTTAATATTTGCATTACAATTCGAACCGCATTCGATGAACATACGGACAGTCAATGGCGTTCATTTACCATTGCAAAGAGTAACTACCAAGAGTAATTTGAGGTTAATAGGAAGAATGAATTCGTAATGGACATGAGCCAAAAGAGGGGTAAACTTGTTGAACCTTCCACAAAAGCTCAGAACAGGTTAAGCCCATAATCTTGACGGATTATTCCTAAACAGAAAGCTTTGCTATAGGTTTATATAAAGTTAACAATGTGCAATTTTTAGAATTTTTAGAAATTCTGAATTTGATTAAATTACAATAAAAATAAAATTAACTGGTGTTGTTCTGAGCTGATATCCCTATAATTCCACTATTCATACAATTATGAGCGATTGAAAACCGAGCATGTTTACATGTACATAAATAACAGTATCTATATGGACTTGCTGTATCTCAGCGGAAATGACGTAATCAAACATGAAAACATCTACCCAGTAATGTAATAATTGGGTCACATGATACTACAAATAAATTTCACCGTGGTCCTTAACAACAACTTGAAATACAATATAGACCATACATTTTTAAATAGTTGTTTTCTGGACAAATGACTTGATTATACACTTGTGGACAGCTGCACGAAAGAACGTACATCATTTGATGGCTATATATGAGAAAAATTTAAATACAAATATTTTGTTTTATTGGGTTTAACGTCCCTTTCAAAACATGTCTATGTCATATCGAGATAACGTCTGCTTGCGACCGTGCACACAGGTGGCGACTTTAAGGGTTGTCGCACTGCAATATAACGCATCAGACACAACTGCAAGGTCCTTTCAAAACAAAACGCGTTTATTTTTGGTAATGGGTAACCTCAATTTTAAATTGTTACGTAGGTTGGACTCTGATGATCAACAAGACAAGCTGTCCTTGCATAAAAAGGTGTTTTATTTTTTCTTTATGTATGTTTTCACGTATATTGTAATATTTAAATGTTGCGATGTTAAATAGGGTCTATTTATAGAATCATTAAAGGATCATAAAGATGTGTGTTGCTTATTTGTTTGTTTATTGGAGTTTAACGTCACCATTCTACAATCTTTCGTTAACGTTGCAACGAAATCATAAATATTTTCCAGCTTAACTTTTGCAAACACACAAACATAATCAAGGTTATTATTACGCATTAAAACTTGGAGACCATTGTCCGATTATAGCCAATGTGGGTGGTTTAAACAACACATTTATAAGATATAAAGATGAGTATATGCAAGTGTGCGTTGAACTGATGATATAACCACAGTGTACATAATATATGTATCTCTTTTATCGTTATGTGAAATGCTTGAGGTTGTTTGTGGGAGGTAAGTACCAGTTCTTGTACAATATTTCTAATGGCTCTCCGAATTAGCGACACATGAACGTCGATTCTTTGACTATAAATAGCTTAATATTCTAAATTTGTAAGGTCACCATAGCATTTAGCTTCTTATTACGCATTGATCACGTAATCTTTATAATTTGCGTAACCCGTGTGTTATTGATATGTCATCCTATTGATTTTTTTAAATTGCTGATCAAAAGATTATCAACATATAAATATACGTCAAACATACATAATTGTTATGGTTACAATGGCATTATGATCAAATGTTTTTTGGGGGGTTTTCGGGTCTTTCTATCGTTTTTTGTTTTATGTTTTGATTTGTTATTTTCTCGGTTTTGCTTTTTTTTTTTTTTTTTTAATTATTTGTTTGAAAAACTTACATAATAATGAAATATTCTAAGTTGCTGATCATGATGATATGAACACACAACAGATCGAAGATTACTGATTGTAATTATTTTAAAACCAATGTAGTTGAATTTTGTTTAAGATGTTCTAAAGTGGTCAAATATTGTTGTGTAACGAAGGCTTGAATAATAACCTACGATTGAAAACATAATCTGTTCAACTAGCTTTTATTAAAACAACGGCTAGATGTTTTGAAAATAATAAAAAAAAATGACACGTATAATGCTATATAGCGAATATCTTCTGAACGGACAAATACGTACAGTAACTTGATTAAAGATCTTATATGAATGTTAAAATATGTTTTTCTTTAAGAGTAACAATTTCCTTCTTTATAGATCTAGCAAACCATACGCAAATGACATGAAAATTACAACTTGTGATATCGCGTTCATATAGAATGGTTCTCCCCCGTAGCCAGGACTTTGCTCTAAATAGACTGATTTCCTCCCTTAGTTACTTCTCTCCGCCAGGACTGTGGTCTAAACAATACAGACACCTAGTCAGTTGCTTATTCAATTTTAATTTCTCGTGCTTGCAACATTACATCGTGAAACAATCGCAATCAAAAACAGAACATTTTTGCTACAAAAAGACAAGCAAATGTTTATATGTTGCTATATAAATATTGATACATGTTGTTAACAAAATAGTACGAAACTATGTCCATTTAAATTATACTTGCTCCGTTAATAGATCCAGTAGAACAAAGTAATCGATAAATGAATAATGACACCAGAATATATTCCAGTCAACCATCGTGGTAACGCGACAGCATCCCGTGTCCTTGATTAAGTACCAATAGATTGTCGATAAGTATAACACGGCAGAGATGTTAAAATCAATTATACTTCGTCTATCATATTATCGTGCTGACATCACATTAAACACACATATTCTCTCTTAAAAATCTCAATACATGTCAAAGGAATCTAAGACGAAAGAGTTTACTCTTTTGTTAAATATCAAATTTAGAAGATATTTATTCATTCATTCATCCATCCATCCATCCATTCATTCATTTATTATTTTTATAGATAAATACTATAATACACCAACAATTAATAAGAAAAATTCTCCAGTTTTTCCGGCAAGAATTTAACGCAAAGTAAAATTTACCCCCAATACTAATCTTTAACACAGACCAACCAGTAACTTGTACAAGAAGAAACAACACATTGCGTTCACGGTCATGTTGGTATATTGGCCATTCACGTCACTTTCAACAGTGTTTTAATCAGATCATGACGGTCAATGAAAGAGAAAAGAAACTGTGAAGAATACCTCCGACCATCTACACATTTGAAAAGGTTTTCCAACTTGTTCACATCTATTTGTTCTCAGCAGTATTCGAACTTATGACGTTACTATTGATGATTGTTTTTTTACAGATTTTGACGTCGCCCTGACTAATTGTAGGTTATTGCAAAAAATGGAAACAGGAGAAACGCATTATGTTAAAAACAGAAATAGGACAGAAAGAGCTATATGACAATGTTAACTCGTTCTAAACAAATTCTTTTTCTTGTCGGTACTAAATGACATTCAAAGGTGTTTTACTATTTGTTTATGTTTTTTAGGTTTTAGCGCCTTTTTAATATCACGTCGCCGACAGAAAGAGAAGAAGCAACAGTAGTGGAAGGTAAAAGAGGACGGAGGATGACCCCATGTAATTACTTTACCACCAGCTCTTTACTTGGGGGTCTTTATCGTGCCGGGGTTACGGCTGGTAGAATATCGCTACCCACAGAATAAGCTAAGTGTCCCGTCGAAAGAATATGCCGTTCTTTGTCTTGACTCTTACCTTCAACCTGTCCGACTAATACTTTGCCGTTTTAACGTTCATAATAGTCCCACGCTACCTATTGCCACAGAGAGAGGGAGAGAGAGAGAGAGAGAGAGAGAGAGTATATGAAGGATAATGTGTTGTCTTGTCAACAAGATATTTCATTAGAAACATCACTCTACCGTTAAATGTCCGTTCCAGTTGACGATACTAAGATATTCAAAATGAATGATTAATACATAACCTTTACTTAACCCAGTGTTAAATGATGGTTTTCATAATAAAACCAGGTATACTACAGATAGCGATGAATTTAAACGAAATTAACGACGCGTTATTTATTGCCTTCAAGACCCGAGCGAGCAATTCAAACATCAAGGTATTGAAATAAGCTAATTGTACGTAAAGCTTATGAATATAGGTCATTGCGTTTTGAGATATTTATTCTAAATCGTTGACTTCCCATAATTTCGTGTCCTAATTCTTACCTTATTGGTCGGATCGATAGTGGTCCCATTCATCACGCTGTTCAGTATATGGCTACCCGGTGGGTTTATGTGCAGTGCAGAAATTAAAAACGGGACAACTGAACATTCCTGTATCATGAATGCACATGTTAACTCACATATACTAACCATTTACCATAAATCGCAAAGCAAATGAAGTGGCATAATGACTTTCATGAGTACATTGTACGGAGTGTGGAAACGGTATGGATGATTATATTTTACTGACTTCAATGCAAAGATCAATAAATCTATATTGCACAGAACGTTATATAGGTCAATCCTATTTACGAAATGAGATGTGTTGTGTTGTTAATTTTTAGCATCGTGTTCAATATGTTTAAGTCGTGATCAAATTGCATGTTGGGTACTTAATAATATGTTAGTTGATTTGAAACCGCTTAGAGTCCCAAGCTCCACTCGATACAGCATAGACAAGTAAATACCTGAAGAGTTTACAAAAGCGACTAGTTACTGACAAAGTAGCATCTTATCAGGATAATTTTTTAGGAACAATATAACATCAATATGTTAATAAAAAAAAACAATGTTACTGCGTCATTGAATTATATGTACCGAATTTTATTGTTTTATGGAATAACACGATGTGCGTTTATTTCTACCGTTCTAATACGTCTGCGTTACATTGCTGAGATGTTTCCTTTTATGTTTCTTTTCAATTCTCTTTCTGTTTTTTCAACAAAAAAAGTGCTTACTTTTCTATTTAGGTAGTCCTTTCAGTCTCTTAAAAGTATTTTGTATTAAGCAGTCCGTTTGATTGTCTTTCGCATTACGATATGTTTAAGTGATCTTTTCGCGGTACAACATATTTAAGGGGGTCCTTCTGTGAGACTTTCGTGTTGTAATGTGTTAGTTGGTCCTTTTGCGTAACGGTTTGTTTACATGTTTATTGTGTATGTCTTTCGCATTATACGATGTCTTTACGTGGCCTCTTGTTTGTCTTTCGAGTTGAGGTGTGTTTAAGCCATCCGTTTGGATGTGTTTTGCATTTAGTCGTATTTCTGTTGTCCTTTTGATTTTCGTTCGCTTTACGTTTCACGTTGTGTTTTGATCGGCCTCGTTTAATGTTTTTAAGAACCGAATGTGAGCGGTTAAAATGCACCCAGGTTGAGTCAAGACGTCATTATGTGAAATCTTATTAAGTAGAAATTTCCGGAAAAGGCAAATAAATATATAAGATAAATTTCTGTTTACATTAGGGAACTCTTTATAGTTTTTTTTCTTCTAAAAAAATATATTTCTTAAATGGAAGAAATCTTGGGTTTTTGGAAAGTTTAATTCACAATGATCAGCGTCATTTGGTTTGGGTACATGGACAATTTTGGAGTTGATATTAACTAATTTAATGTTGTTGCTGAATTTGACCTGGTATAGTTTTTGTAACGTTTCCTTCATTTTTATACCGCTTAACGAGTTTAATATAAATATTGATGACTCACTATTTTTTATAGACAAATAGCAGTTAAAAAGATTACATAGAAACCTTGTTCTGACAGCAATTAACCAATCAACCAAACATGTCACGATTCCAAATGTCACGTTTTTAGGGTCTTCTGACGTGTCAATATATTTGGCAATTGTCCGTACCTAGATCTTACCTAGACTAAATGTGTGCACATATATGACTATACTTCAATTCTTAAAGAAATATATTTTACCTACACTGCGATGCATATTGCGATAAGCATGAGCAATATTTGTGCGAGCGCTAAGCAATCAACGTAGCACTTAGTAATTAAAGAACCATTAAGAGGTTTAAAAATTGTAATAAAGATATATTCATTTACCAGTTATTTCGAACTTTTAAATGTCTAAGTACACAAGTATTTTCAACATTACCCTATATCTTAAGTTACCTTAATTAAAAATACTTCGATAAAAAATAAGACAAATATACTTGGGAGGAGAACCGTGCACGTGAGAGGTCATTTTGTACTTTTTACCAAATCATAAAAAAGAATGTTTTTATCGTTTTTTGAAAGCGATTTCTATACTAAAAGTCTTCAATTACTTTAATCTTTTCAACGTATTCATGTTATCAAAATAATGGAATCTCAAATCAATACTATGTATGTACATGTATACACACACAGCATGGCTAGAATATTGCTTAAGGTCTAGATCGATTAAAAGATTAAATTAAAAAGACAGAATTGGGTCAGGTCGAGTTTTTCGTTATTGAAGATTAATAATTGAGAACATGTCGATATGTCAGATATCTACCAATATAAGATGCAGAATAGGTTAACCAAGAGAATTATAATCTAGAATCATAACAACCGTACACGCCGAGTGTAGATAGTGCAGATTGTATCTAAATAATGACTTTATATTCTGAAGCCATTAACAAAAATTGTTATTAATGTACACTGATTATATAAAAAGAAATGCGGTTCCACAGTTTGTTTCATTTATTAGCCCGTTCCGTACATTTTATTTTACACAACCGACAAATAAGAAATCTTAATTTAAACATTTAAGAATTGCTTAACAGTGTACGTGTATTTAAAATTCAGTCTGGTAAGACAGCCGCATCGATATCCTTTAGAACTTATCAATATAATTACTGATATCTTGGCCCAATTTTGTATAATATTGGATTTACATATTCATGTTGCCGGTGTGAAACTATTCAAGGCCGAGAAGAATTTGTTATGTTTTCTTGATAAATATATACACGTTGAGATAATTTTTGAAAAAATCGATTCAATATATAAATACAAAGGGTGTCAAGTTTACATTCATAATTAAAGGAAAACGGAGCACCGAGTGACTCTTCAGAGATAAAATTGTATCAATGTCCCTAGAAGTATGTCGTTTTGATGTTTTAATTGAAAATTCTTTTCGCAAATTCTTATTATCTTTCAGGTAATATTATTCAGACCGTGTGAATCGATTCGACAATTTTTTTTCTTTCACCTCTTTCAAACCATGCGAACTAATTAATTTTCTCGAAACTTGCTCGGTTGTAGCGACCGACTTTTGTCAGAATTTGTTAAATCCTATGGTCTTGCAATCAGGATGTTCCTGAATAGTCCATTGAAGACCTTAAAAATTGATTTAAAACATAATTATAAAGAAACTTTTGAAATATATATTTAAAAAAAAAAAGTAAAACAATTAAAGTTTAAAGTGGGACATGCTGCACGCGGCAAACGAGGAATATAATAGAAAATGGTTATAACAATACAAACTCAAGTAAGGTGCCTCTTGTGATAACATTCTTTTTCTTCAATTCAGAGAGAGAGAGAGAGAGAGAGAGAGAGAGAGAGGGAGAGCTTGTATCGTATTCAAGTATGTTATTATTACCACAGTTAACTTGGATTAGAAAAAACCATTACACAATAGCAGTATTTTTAATATGTTCATTGTATTTGAAAGGTTTCGTACGTGTAAATACTGCATTATTGTTTACAGATTTGCTACGCCCCTTTGCATTTAGAGTTTATGAGCATTTCGTAAAGTTTATTTCAGGTATACTGAATGCACAAAGCCATGTTTGTGATTTAATATACAAAAGTCTTTATGTAAAGTTTGGTTGACGTCAATACACTTGTTAAATACGGTTGAATTATAACTAGGGTTTGTCAAAGTGTTTAAAAGTTGTTAACCTGCTTTACAACATAATGGGTAAACGTGGTTCCTATCAATGTTGTAATTTAATTGGTAAAGTAATTTATAAGTAGAGTTTAAATTTAAACTTGGTAATGACTGGACGAAATTCGTTTGAAAGCTTTGATATATGATTTTTTTACTTTAAACATGTTTAGTATGTTCGATACCATATGCAGAGGTTACATGTATATATTTTCTAGACCAAGGTGTTTGCTGATGATTTTGCGAAGTTTTTATAGAATATCGCGCCAACTAAAAATGACATTCCATTTCATTGCATATACCATAATTGGTGTAGTTAATTTAGCTTAACACAATGAAAAAATATACAGATATAATGTTCCGGCTAGTATTTAGTTAAGATTGGCCGCCTCATTATTAAGATCACTTCACTATCAAGACCACTTGTATACCAGTCTCCTGAGTGGTCTTAATAATACACATTATAGCGAACATTCTATTATTTAACACATACATATACGACAATGACAATACTTTATTGCCGAAAATTACAAAGTTACAATTGTTGAGAAAAATAAACAGTACAATATTACATAACTGGAAGAACTTTTGATATTTGATTTGTTTGTTTCGACATGTAAACACACTGTGATATTTTTATATTATGTGGAAATAAGATGTGTTTATATATTCCTGCCTTTGACTTTCGCACAATCATTCTTGTTATAAATCATTCAGTCTTCGGTTGTCTATACTGCTACTATAACGACGCCATTGATATATTGAATGTATTCCGTTTGTGTACCGTTTGACAAAAGAAATTCGTAATGTTTCGTGTGTACCCGTGCACATACATTATATCTCAGCAGCTCTACATCTCTGGTCTCAGTAATTAAAAAAGAACATCTTAAGATACTCGTATGTTTTCATAAATGTGGTTCGCTAAGAGTGTAATTTTCAAATAAATGCAGTTGATAAAGTAAGCCGTTTCATATTGCTTTATTTCATTTGTATTTATAGCGCTCGGGAATTAAGAGAAAAAACTATAAAAGGAAACCATATGATTATCAATATTATGAAATGTAACAAGATTTATTCTTCTGATAAATATAATTATCAGGCAAATCGGTTCTATGGCGTAAGGGGAGATATCCAGCCGAGTTTAATTACAAAATTTAAAAAGAAAAACATACCATAATTGTCTCCATGATCAATCATTTTTGTCATATATTTCGCCGTGTCTTCAAGTTTTCTAATTAAAAACAAATATTATGCACTATCATGTTCAAATCAGCGGAAAACGGACCACAGATTGTGCAATCATGGAGCACCGTTCACTGTTAAGCGTTCAATGGCCGATGTGTACACACGAAAATAAATACGATGTGTACATTTATAAAAAGCTTTTTATCGCTCCCGATCGTCTATGTATATATTGACATTGAAAAAAGTGATTTGTGTTATTTAAGCCCGGGTGAAGTTTTTGTCTCGAATTTCCGATGTTAAGATTTCATGTTAAATTGGTGTATACATTTAAAGTGGACTTACTGTCCGCCTAATTGAGTCTATTTCGGGATCTATAGACCAAAAATAACAGGATATACGTTTATACAAAGAAACTATAAAACCGTTAAGCACAAAAGAAACGTTTTAAAAATGTGTGTGTTTAAACAATGTACCTACTTTCAGCGTGAATAGCACAGTGTCAGCTTAAAATATGATTTCAATGCGTGACGTTGAGAGAACCTTTTCGTAATATTGATTTTTGTATTTGATATGATTATACGCTTCAAGCCACAACTAAAATTAGCCTGTTGATATTTCGATTTCGGATTAAAATATATAAATATATAAGTATAAATGAAAATAATTTTAAATCAGCGTTTTCTGACATATGCTCTTCTTGATTTATTATAAAAAATAAATGCACGTAATTCTATTTCTGAATTATTCCCCCTCCCCTCTCTGATATGTAACCGGCGCTTCTGTAACTGTTTGAGCATCAGATTCACATCTACTTTGTATATGTGTTTGAATCTTATATTTATATCTATGTACTTTCCGTAGTCGAATTTTCGTTCATTATAGTTTTTGCTTATCGATATTAAAAATAAAAATCAATCGCTTTTCAACCCAAATGAACACCACTGTAATTCATAGAATAAAAGATACACGATTTATTATTCTGCCGTAAATCCTTGGGTTTGCCATCTTATTTGTGTTGTAAACGAGAAGTACTTTACATATCTGTCATTCAAATATGACAAATAGTCATGTCACGTAATAAGTGTCCAAACAGTATGCTCGCCCCTCCACTAAAATGCACGAAAAGTGAAATGTCGGACTAGAAATTTGATACCCATTGAATCTTCATCCAATGTGTTTTCTCTCTACACTTAGGCATTGTATAATTCTAGTTTGAAATTAAACTTTGAAATCAAACAGGTGACACGACTTCATTTAAACGCGAACTCTTCTTTTTAGGAGCTAAAAATTTAAACGACCATTGATCCTTAAGTGTAATGTTTGTTTTGCTGTAATACCAGTAGAACGCAATGTATAAGACCTCTTTTAAGGACCAATCAATATTTGTTAGTGTCCTAATATCAATTCTCGATGGGATTATTGGATTAGGATTAAGTTTCACAGCATTGTGATTAATTATTATGCAAGATTCGATTAACAGTTTGTTTTCCTGGTTACTTCTCTGTACAACCAAAAGTATACAAAGGACCAGGTATGGTAAAACTCCCTTGTAATGACTGGAAATAGATGTCCATACAATACATGCTTTATACATAGAGACAAATACATTACTACTGATATATGTGTGACAACAAGATTATATTTTGTACATAAAGGTATAGCCAATGCTGTACTCTGGGAAACCCGCGGTGAGCAAATCATATCAACTCAAAATTGTTTGCCGTACATTTATATTGAAAGTAATTTTGTCATTAAACATATAAAAAAAAATGTTGAAACGTCGGGATTGTTCATAAATTCTCATTGCTCTCAAAATAATCATGCCATTTTGCTATTTCTGTTTCTGGTTAGGATAATTTTATTCTCATTTCAATGTTTCATGCTCTATTTATTTTAACTTAATTGGAACAAATAAAATTCTTTCTGGTTATTACATAACTACGGATATTCATCGTTAGATTTAAATTCTAAGGACAGATAACCTTGTTGTACCATTAAAGAACGACTTCGATGAGAAGTATCGGTCGAGTAGTTCCGAATGGCAACTTTAACAGAACCGAAGAAGACTATCAGTGATATTGGCACGTGCGTTACGGGGGTATGGAAACTTGTTCTATCATTTTGGAATCTCGTACGTCTGTAAGTTGTCGCGTTCAACTGAATAAAAAGTATTGCAATTATTCCGTGGGCATGAACAGGTCAAATACATGAAGAGTTTCCAGAGTCCCGAGTGAAAACACACTTATGACTGAACAAGAGCAAAGACACAGGGACGCTTGTCTCCACAAAATCACCACAATGCAATACGTTACATAGAAGAAAACATCAAGAAATCAATCTATTTTTGTAAAACAGAAAACACAAGGCGATAAGAAGAATGAAATTTAAAAGAGAAGGGCATGACTTAAGAAAAATTCAACAAAGAAGGGACATAACATAACTTATTGTATGTGTTACTACATAACAGAACTAGTTGTATGTGTTACTACATAACATAACTAATTGTATGTGTTACTACATAACAGAACTTATTGTATGTGTTACTACATAACGATTTAATTTTACCCAATTTTGGACTAAAGCAAATAAAAAATTAATAAAAATTTATCTATCTTCACGACAATATCGACGAATTAAACGGTTCTTTCATGTCCCAGCACTTTAAGTTCCATAAAGATATTACTTTTAAAATCTAGCTATGCATGCGTCGTTGCACATCCATTACATTCAGCATACAGACGGACCGTAGTGGTTTTCTTTGAATTTGTTGGTTAATGTTTACTAGTCGATTAAAACAAATTTCACCGATATGAATATAATAGTATTAATGGCAAATTGCCAATATATGCTTATTGCCTATGCATTGATCATTCCATAAAAATATAAACTTCTTACTAATAACGTGATTTGTATCATTAAGCATACAAAGATGTCGCTCTCGGTGCAATATAGTAGTGTTAGAGTACATGTAAAAGCTTATTACAGAACAATACAATATTCTTTTAATCTATAACTTTAGCAAGTTTAATTAAATTCTGATTGCAATGTTGCGTGCTTTGAAAATAACGCATTATTGCTTCGATTTGCATTTTTCTGATAAAATAAAATTCTTCAACAATATTAATTTCCAAGTGAAATGGTTCATTAATTCATTAACAACCATGCTCGGTGTGTGCGTGTGTGTTTGCGTGTGTGTGTGCGTGTGCGTGTGCGTGCGCGCGTACATGTGTACAGTGTGTGTGCAGTGGGGGATGGGGGTTGTACAAGAGACAAGGCCGTTTAACTACTTATTGTCTTTTACCGAGGCAGAACTAACGCGCGACACTTAATAAAAAAATTGCTCCTGTGAGTATCTTAAACTAAAGAAATCACAGTTAGATAAAGAGAACAGCCAAAATTAATTATGAAAATAATCAAACAGAGTTTGGCACATTATATTAGTTCAGACTTAACACAGTCGGGAGCAATACACTTTAAATAATAACAGAGGCAATATACGACAAGCCTCGAGTCTGATTTTGTTTGACAAGGGCAATGCAAAGCACTGTTATAACAGATCGTACAATTCTTTTTAAATGATAATGTGTTGTTGCAATAAATTGCTGTATGAAGGAGCTTAGAATTTTAAAAAAAAACCTGCTCTTTTATGAGCAACTAAAATACTTATAAACTATTTGAATCAAGTGTAATATTATCAACCCCTTTACGCTGCGGTGGTAGCATGGAAATTTCTTAACGATTTATTTTAAAACACAGCTTACAAAACTCAATTTGTTGAAAAATTAACATTAAATAAAACATATTTAAATAGTTTATGTCAAACGGGAAAATATTATATAGTCAATATACGTGCTAATCTATACTATATTATTACATTTATATATGCAAAATAAGTACAAACTGTGCAACCTTTTTTGGGGGGAGGGGGGTCAAATAAATTGTAATAACTAACATTAAATAAAAAAAACCGCAATAGTATGAATTGTATATTACCAATCTATAGTGTATGAATTGTATATTACCAATCTTTAGTGTATTAATTGGATTTTACCAATCTATAGTGTATGAATTGGATTTTACCAATCTATAGTGTATGAATTGTATATTACCAATATATAATGTATGGATTGTATATTACCAATCTATAGTGTATGGGTTGTATATTACCAATATATAATGTATGAATTGCATATTACCAATATATAATGTATGGATTGTATATTACCAATCTATAGTGTATGGATTGTATATTACCAATCTATAGTGTATGAATTGGATTTTACCAATCTATAGTGTATGGATTGTATATTACCAATCTATAGTGTATAAATTGCATATTACCAATCTATAGTGTATGGATTGTATATTACCAATCTATATTGAATGGATTGTATATTACCAATCTATAGTGTATGGATTGAATATTACCAATCTATAGTGTATGAATTGTATATTACCAATCTATAGTGTATGAATTGTATATTACCAATCTATAGTGTATGGATTTTATATTACCAATCTATAGTGTATGAATTGTATATTACCAATCTATAGTGTATGAATTGTATATTACCAATCTATAGTGTATGGATTTTATATTACCAATCTATAGTGTATGAATTGTATATTACCAATCTATAGTGTATGAATTGTATATTACCAATCTATAGTG
>JAUMGZ010174942.1:0-14561 GCA_032359645.1 Pododesmus macrochisma | reverse complement strand
ACAACAACAACAACAACAACAACAACAACAACAACAACAACAACAACAACAACAACAACAACAACAACAACAATTTAAAGTGGGTTGGACAATTAAACCAATCACCATAAACACGAAACAATACCTAAAACTGTAATAACGTATGATTTCTCAGATTCAAGCACTCTGTAGACTCGGGTCACGCGAAGACACATCAATAGTTGTCCGACCTATAACCGGAAGTAACTAAAGGAAAGATAAATTAGAAACATATTCTTGTTTTGTTTATCCTCAAAACCTACTTAGCAACGCACGTGACGTTTTAATGATACGTCAGGTGTGTGGATTAAATCACGAATAAGTCTCGTATAAATCTCGTTTTATTATCGTGCTGAACGCTGCGATTCAGCACGTGAGGCTTATCATTTAAAAGGCGAAAACTTAATTTTCTTGACGTTAACTGGTTCAGTGGAGGATATAAAATCAAAGTGCTGACCCGGGAATAACATAAAGCATAAAATAAATAGAGACTTTAAGATAAAAGTGAAATAAATAATAGCAGTTTTGTGTGGTCCTGTGTGTACTGTTTATTATGAAAAATGTTTTGTTAATGCATCCCTATCACATTCGAGGAAATGTTTAACAAACTTTATTCGAGGGAGGCACTTATCTCGGTTCCAAACAATAAATCCGTCTCTTGACTTGAGAATCTCTGGTACAACATCCAACAGCTTTTTTAGCAGTAATCGAAACTATTTTCCCTGAAAACGTTAAACAGTGCCCGGAAAAGTTGTAAGTTAGCTTAAGGACTAGGTCGTAACTTTTACAGTTCAATTTTAATATCATATTTATTTTGTTTTCCAATTTAAAATTCTATATTATTGCTTCATTAATTTAAATGTTTATTTGTGAAAAGGGAACAATTTAATGCCTTATCTTTTGATCACTGCATTATCACTTTCAATGACGTCATATACTAGGGTCAGGACCTCTATGCTTCCCTATATTGGAACCGTTCCGCTCGTTCTTGGTACAATTACAAAGTTTGGCGTCATTCATAACATATACTGTGGGGTTTATTTTCAGTAAATCTTAGTCTAATTAACAGTATGTTGTTAATAAGAAACAGCTGACGTATACACCACGCGTGATGTCTCTTAAGTAACCGGCGAGGAGGATCAAAGGTATAGAGCGTTTGCTTCTTGCTGGTAGGCTGGTGTTAGAATCCCGGTCGCGTCAAAACCTAAGACTTTAAAATTCTCGCTCCTTGCTAAGCGCCCAGCATTTCTGGGTAAAATAAGGACTGGCTTATTCGGTATCAGGATAATGTGACTGAGCGCAGTATCATATCAGTGTGTCTGTGGCATGATATTTTAGCAAGACAGCACTATAAAGTCGTAATAAGTTTGCACTGTTACGTACAGACTCTGTCTCGATATGACTTATACACGAGTTAAAGGGACGTTAAACCCCAATAAATCAAACAAAATCATTAAAGTGTTGTAAACACAACGCTGTGTCTATATTTAATGACATTGCTTAGTTATAAAGCTATATTAAATAGTATGTCAATAAAATATACGCCTATGTGAAGTCTTTTGTAATGGAGATTGTAACAACAATTATCCAATTAGATCTTCTGAAATGGAGGAGGTAAAATAATCATGAAATGAGCTCTTCTGATACGGAGGAGGCAAAAATAATCATGAAATGAGCTCTTCTGATATGGAGGATGTAAAACGAAATATGGAATGAGCTCTTCTTTAATGGAGGCGATTTAAATATAATATGAATTCTTCTGTAATGGAGTTAGTTAAAAAGTATGAAACTCCCACGACACAGAAAAACTGACATATAATAATTCAAGTCCATCACATAAAAAAACGAACACACAGAAAAATCATATCGAAAACACAAAGTGAAAACTATTCATTCATTTTTTCCAGAAGCATTTTGTTTGGCCAAACCTGGTATTTACGGAAATTGATTCTTGTGTGTAATTTATGTAAAATGTGATTGTATTGCTTTGGAGAAAAAACTGCGACTCATATATCTGAACAAGGCCGATGATTAGGGAGTCATTTCCCGACATCGGTAATGATACAATGTTCAGTCTCTGTTAGGGCGCCATCGTGGCATAGGGAATACTAAGTGTGATATGTGTTTTATGTCATCGTAAACATGAATGTATTATACAAAAGTGCAATCTGAAACATGCTTCCGATAAATATGATATTTATAAGAGGAAAGATCTAAGACTTTGTGTGAGACACCCCAGATCAATCTCGAAGCTACCATCATTAATGGACGCTATAGAGAAAATTAATTTAGAATTTAATTTTATTTTATTAAAACACTACGTGATAACCACCCACTCGTCTCAACTTCGACCGTTTCCGTGTACTTTATCCGACCTCGTCGATAGCTGCCATTGGAACTACTTTCAGAAATCTCCAAAATAGGAAATATAAAATAGAACTACATGTTTTTCCACCTCTAAGGTACACAATACCTAATGAAACGTCTTCTCCAGGCAAAAAAGTGTCGCGCATAGACACATCACCATGCAGCCGTACAGTACAGTCGAGGTTTGAAGGAGAGTAACGGATTCATCTGAGGCTTGACAAACCACCTTGACTTGTTTCTCTGTATTTGTCCGCCCGTCATTCAGCTATCCTTTTCTTTCAAAATTCTATTCAATCGTGGAATACTGGAGAGTTATGTATACAAGTAGCACCATAGCTTTACCATGTAGTTTGTCTCTCCATGCTCAGTGGTGTCCATGTCTCTCCATGCTTGTGTCCGTCTCTCCGTACTTGTGTTCGTGTCTCTCCGTACTTGTGTCCGTGTCTTTCCATACTTGTGTCCGTGTCTCTCCATACTTGTGTCCGTGTCTCCATAATGTTTGTGTCCGTGTCTCTCCATGTTTGTGTCCGTGTCTCCATAATGTTTGTGTCCGTGTCTCTCCATGTTTGTGTCCGTGTCTCCATATTGTTTGTGTCCGTGTCTTTCCATACTTGTGTCCGTCTCTCCACAATAGTATGTGTCACTCCATGTCTGTGATGGCAGTCTCATTTTAAAGCTAGCAACATCATGTACATGCAGAGAACTTCTTACCCTTGGCCTATGTAATGCACCAGTCATCTTTCTGTCGGGATGGTATCGCGGCGTAATAACACCCTGTCGACGCAAATAACGTTACAAGTAAATGAAAACGGAATTACAAGCCCCGCTACTGCCATTCGGAAGGCCTTGTTCCCCTACACCCACAATTTGTTTTCTATTTATGTTATGTGCTGTGAAATACATTGCAGGAACGCTATTACAAATGGCGTGCCGAGGACACTTGCTTCTTCCAAAGTCTGGCAGCAGCCTTAATTAATGGCATTGTTTGACATGAGAAAACACAAGCTTTGATTATCCTGCCGGTGTGTTCCTCTTGGTAATTGTGACTTTGTAGACGTTTCAATATTCAATGATTACTCCTTATGTCGTGCACGGATCGCCCATTCGGAACTACCTCGAGGAAAGTGGCTTTTTTAACTTTCGGGAGACTTTATAGCCGCTTCCAGGATCTGTTAAACGGGCGTGGTGCCAACATGTTTATGTTGGCATTGATGCAATTATTTCTAAGAAATAGAATGCTGTTACGTGTTCTGGAATGTTTTTGCTTTGTTTAAATGTCAATAAATGAGCATTATGCACAAAGGCAGTCGTATGGTTAATTTGATTTTCCTAGATACGAACCACAGACATATAATTAAGATGACATTTTTTTTATATTTAGTAAAACAGTAATTGTTTTGTGTTAATGGTACAAGTGTACTCTATAACATAATCGAACTTACAAATGGACCCGATAAAATTATGAAAGACGAAAAATGAGAAGAAGCAGTCGTCGTCATCGCCGCCGCCGCAAAAACAACAACAACAAAGATTTGTAGACGAAAAATAGGACGCGGTAAAATAACAATATAATGAAGAGGAAAAAAGACAAATAGTGAGAAGAAATAGAAATTGTATTGTTTTACCAATAATCAAATTTAATTCCAGTCCATCTTTGCTCTTGTATTGGGCGGTCTTGGATGGCGTTCTTATCGACAATTGCTTCCGTTTTGAAATAGCACTGACCTTTTATTCATTTTCGTTTCCTTTAGAATATAAAATGATATTACTCACTCAAGTTGTATACGATTGTCAATAAACTATCGTATCCTAAACTTAAAAAGGATGTTTTGAATTTTTTTACCCTTTAATGTGCCATGGTAAATCTGGAATATGATGGTTTAGTTTAGACGGCACCGTTGCGTGACGTCGTTATTGTAACTCCCAACTATCAATTGCTTAATAAAACGTTTTCCGTTTCCTTTCCTTTCTCCCAAAATGTCGACGATTACCCTATAGGTCACTAAATAACCTTAGTCATTGAAGATATTTCGTGAGAAAGATAGAATTAATTTTTTAAATTTCTCCGACCTTTATTCTACATGCAGAAGACGGGTGATAAATCTAAATTTTATGTGATCATTTGAAAATCGATGTCTTTATTCTTTTTATAAATATAGACACATCATTTCTTATTTGTAAGATTTTTATTTTTCAATCTAAGTTGAATTTTATATCTTAAGTTGTTTCCGTTCGGCTTAAACACTTTCCGGGCTGCACTAGGTCATTGTTTTTTTTTATTAGTTTTATATAATTCGGAATACTTCTTGACTTATTAGTCATGTGTCGAAACAGCAGAGTAGATTTTACAGTGATCCGTTAAATCATTTATTGCACACAATATTGAACTACTGGATACATTTTAATTAATGTTTTCGTCATAAGACTTTTCAGTAATGTGTTTACAAAAGAAAACGCATGCACATTTCAAAACAAAGCATATTGTTAAACTACGATTTTGTTTAAGAAATTAATTCTCATCGATTTTCTTTAAAAGGTCTAAACTTCAGAATATCTTATTTCTTTGTATCCCCTTAAGGTTATGACGCTGTGAAGATTATTTTTGTTTACAGAATTATATTTCTTATCAGTCATGCAGCCAATGACGTAAACAGAATGATACAAATACATGATGTAATTGCATTTAATACAATGTTTTTTTTTTTAAAAAAAATTATAAATACATTCAGATGTTCCAAAAGCAATAAAATAAAGCTTTAAATAACACGCTCGTTTCGTCAATGTGTGGAATTTACCAATAATACCCTACTTTGGGAGAAAATTCCGGAGCAATTTGATGTCATAATTGTCGCATATTGAGCTTCATTGTCTGTTTGTTAGTTCACCGAATACGTTTTTAGTCGTAATAAAAATATTGGTTAATAAACCACCTGTTTTCTTTGTTTTAACATTTGCTATTATTAAAGATAATCCATTTTAGCTTTTACTAAATCTCGGCATGAATAAAGCACTCATTATTAGAAAAGATTCATTAAAAAATTAATTTCTCGTCAATTCATCAAAATATAATCCGTGATTGGACGAAAAAGAAAAATATTTTCATTACAATTTTAATTCATCTTACTCGGTATTAATATTACACTTAATATAATTTTACATAAAGTTGATGGATAACTGCCTAATGTAATATGATAGATATTAAGTTAAAATGATAAAACATTGCAATTATTAATGCTGTAGGTGTATTTACAACGTAGTAACAACGTGTATGTATCACGAAGTTTGATTAAACCACGATTCTTCTTGTCATTAAGAAGTATTAATCGGAACTCCTCAGCCGATGCTTCTCATCAAACGAGGTGTTACGATTGAAAGAAGTACTAGTGTATGATATTGAATGACTCTCTCTGAGATTGTGAATTGTTATAACATAAAACATTAAACGTTTTTTTTTTAAATTTTACTCTTTCGTTATAGTTCAGCTCTTGTGTACATAACCTTACATACTCTATAAGAAAGGTACCGGCGCGGTGACTCAGAGGTAGAGCGTTCGCTTCGTGCTGGTAGGCTGGTGTTAGAGTCCAATGCGGGGCTCGAATCCCAGCCGCGTCAAAGCCTAAGACGTTAAAATTAAGCAATCTTCTAGTTTTCTGCTAAGCGCTGGGCATTGATTGGTAGGAGAAGGACTGGTTTACTCTGTGTCAGAATAATGTGACCGAGTGAAGTATCATGTCAATTTGTCAATGGCGCGACATTTCAGTGAGGCAGCACTATAAAGTCGCCATAAGTGCGCACTGTCACAGGCAGACACCGTCCCGATATGATCTATACATGAGTTGAGGGGACGTTAAATCCAAATAAGACAAATAAGCTGTAAGAACGGTAATGTTTGATGGTAGGTTTTTGACTCTATGTATTCCATTGTGTTCTATTTATTGATCCCAATAGTAACCGCATCAGCAGTATATGTGGTAGATCTACAGCTGGTTCACAATGTCTTAAATGTTCGTCTTTGACATCAGGAGATAGCTTTTGTTTTATTGAGTCATATCTAGTTTAACTAAGTCGTATCGTGCTATATTGAGTCAAATTGAGTCATATCTAGTTTAACTAAGTCGTATCGTGCTATATTGGGTCGAATTGAGTCACATCTAGTTTAACTAAGTCGTATCGTGCTATATTGAGTCAAATTGAGTTATATCGAATCATATTGAGTCACATTTAGTCTTATTACGTTGTATTGAGTTACATTATGTTTATAATGAGTCATATATGGGTCATTATGCGCCCTAGTGAGTCACATTAAGTTCATGCTTAAGTGTATTGAGTTATAGTGAGTTGAATTATAATAAATTGAGTCAGATTGGAGTTTTCTAGGTCATATTGAGTTATATTGAATCATATTGAATTATGTAAAGTCAAAATTGAGTTGTATTGAGTTATATCAGTGACGTAATCCAATACAATATTTAAGTCACTGGTATTTAGATATTATGAATCAGATTGACTAATATACAATCAAACGGGCTGTGCTTACATTGGCTTGAGATTCCTATTACAGCGTCGGCTTTCATATTATCTTTCCAATATTTACAGCGTTCAATCGCAATACTTATTATACTGTTGACCCATTTTCAGAAAATGAAGTTTGTTCAGTGTTATGATAATCCATCACCTCTAAGTGTGAATGTAACGTTAGGGTATGCCTGTCTATTATACTTCGTATCCGCTTATTATGTCAAAAATATTTTTGCCGTTCAAGGCTTTACCTCTTACTCGATTGCTTCCAAACTTCGTAACTTTGCTACAAACATGAAATACAAGCTCTTTACCACATTTCAGCACTATCCGTCGTCATTTCTCAATTTCCCTATTCAAGACTATAGAGAGAGAGAAATTGTCCAAAGTATCTGAAATTGTCTCTATAACTATCAAAGATGTTTTAGTATAGAATATATAGGAACAATCTAAATGGGAAGATGGATTATGCTGACATTTGGTATTGAGGTTGTATTTTATGTTTGTAGCAAAATTACGAAGTTTGGAAGCAATCGAGTAAGAGGTAAAGCCTTGAACGGCAAAAACATTTGGACATAATAAGCGGAAACGGAGTGTAGTAAGGCACGTTATAAGTGTCTATTGTCATTATCTTCCAGATAAAGTTTTATCTAATGTAAACTTATTTCGAGATAACATTTCTGTAACACCCATGTTTTAACACGGTGTAAACAATCCAACATGGCAGATGACGATGACCTCTGACCCAGAATGACATGCTGTTCTGATAACCTCCCGTCGAGTCCGATCTAATTAGATAGGGCGGATTAATACAATGCGATGTCCCCTTATTTTATCTGCTGTGTTTCTCTTCTATCGAAATATTTCAAGATGCGAGTAATTTATATAAAATTACACGTCAGCACGATGGAAGCCTGTTAGAGAAACAAATGTATAAAGTATATAGGCTAATATGAAACATTTAACGGCGAACGTCTGCTGGTATCGTATATCATTGCTAATAATCGTAATCATAACGTAACAATATTATGTGCATCTGTCTCCGTCGGAAAACTTGTTTGCGGCATCATCGTAAATATATTGACTTAGATTGCGTTATCAAAACTTTAAACCAACACAAAACCCAATCAGCATATTTACTTACATTCATCAGTACTATTTTTTGATTTAAGAATAAAAAAAATCCACCTGTTCCTTTTATTTATACAAAAAACAGCTTTTTATGCGTAAACCAAGTGAAACTTAAAAAATATTTTCTTCAACGACATTGCACCAAAAAATGATACCAGACATTCAATGAATAAATCATTCAATAAAACCGGAACGTGTCAAGGGCGCATAACTCGTCCGTCTGAGACGTCTCTATTGTATTGCAGTTCCGGTTTAATGCGATTGCGCAGCTGGGGCGGAACATAAACTGACAATAAAACACGTGTATTTCACAACAACAGCTGTTCGTATTCACTAAAATTTCAAATTTCTTTTTATTGCGGTTTTTCTGAAATTTAAAGAATCTATCGGCGTACAAAGAAACTATAATCCCCAACAATAAACACGGGATGATATGTTTTAAAACGTTTTCCCGTGGCTGTTGCACTAATGATAAGGGTGAGCTTAAATGCGCGAAATGTAAAATGTTAAATAATAAAAATTTCTGAAATAACTTTAAAAATTTAAAACCCATCCACAATAAACACTTTAAATCGCCAAAATGTTTTGACAATCGTAACAATAAACTTCAACGATCGATAAGTGTATCGTCTTTTCTTGACGAATCAATTGATCGGTGGTTCAATTGAATGATCGATTGATTCCCTGATTGATTGATTGATTGATTGATTGACTGGCTGGCTGGCTGGCTGGCTGCCTTCCTGCCTGCCTGACTGACTGACTGACTGACTGACTGACTGACGGTGTTATAAATAAAATAAGAGATATTTGTTTCTTAAAAAATATCTTGAAAATTATTTATATTTAATCATTATGAATTCATGAAATAGAAATTCACTATTAAACTTGAATATACATAAGTTTACAAGTAACTTGTAAATTGTTTGTATACTATGTATCATGCTGGAGTTCAAGTTTGTACATAGATACGAGAAGTCGAACTTAATGGCCGCCATAAAACTCAAGCTAACGTTGAAGATCAAATACATACAATAAAGTTATTTTAGGGTTTATACATCTTAAATAATTAAAATCAGAAGACATAAAATTTAATTTACTTGCAGGAAAAATAAAAATCGCTGTTTCGTAGCATCGTAACACGAACCGCGACAGTTGATGTAACGTTTAACGAGAGTCTAATACAACTGCAGTCTCACTTGAAACTTGATCACAACATAAATGTCTTTTGATTTGTTTGTTTTATGACTTTTTCTAAATTGTGTAATTGGACTGAAATTGATTAAAGATTAATTATTGATGATTCTGCAATGCATGTTTTTTATTTAGCCGTCAAACTTAAATATATAGAGCTGAAAATGATCAGCTGTCATGCATAAGTAATATATGTGTCTAACTTGATCCTGGCTAATTATGACTTTGATTATCTAAATAGGTCGTTGCTTATTTAATTTTTTGTTTCACTTTGTTTATAACACATACGTTTTATTTTGTAGTTATTCGAAATTTTTTAATTCGGATATATATAGCGCAAATATCGCGACGAAATAATAGGGACCCGTTTTGAGATCGATGAGAACAATTTTAAGCAAAATCACGTCTCAAATGAGATCGTAAAGAGAATTGAATTGATGTATAAAATTCTGGTATGTTTATAACAGAATAAGACATGATTTACCGAGAACTGACTCAGAACGGTCATTCGGTTTAATGTAAAAAGTAAACTTGGCTTTTCGGGTTTAGTTTCGTACTCAAAACTGAGTTAATTTTTGTGTTCCGGTTTGATCCCCTGTCGTGTCGAATCTAAAAACGTTAAAATTAGGTAATCTTCTCACTCCCTGCTGGCGTTCGGCATTTCTGAGTAGGCGAAGGTCTGGTTGGCTCGGTGTCCGGATAATGTGACTGATGTATGCTTTTCAGTGAGACAGCGTTATAAAGTCGTCATCACTGCACAATGTCTCAAGCAGATACCATCTCGACATGACCTTAACAAGAGTTGAAGGGACGAAAAAATCCCAATAAAAGAACCAAAAAAAAACCCCAAACAAATGTCTGCGGGGAAGGGTCCCCAATTAAAAACTCGTATAGGCTAGCGTTAGTTTTCGTTCCGGTAAGACACATCTCGAGCCAGATATTTCAAGATGGTCCAAGTAACAACAGGGTAATGAATACATAGCGTATTTAAGTTCAAAATGAAAGTAGAAAAAGTAGATGAAATTATTAAAAATTATAATAGAATAATACATTTCCTGGTGTGTACATATCGTAGGGCGAACAACACGGAAACCACTGGCATTGCCTTAAATACCCTCCTAAGAACTATGGATGTTTTGAATTAAATATAAGTCACTTTCTTTGTCCGCTAAAGATGCATTCCTGATTAAGAGTCATTTACCTAAGGTCTCATTAATAGCTCGTTAACACTAGTTAAAATAATCCAAACTCTTTGATTCGTCTGCAGGGAAATAGAATTTTTAAGGCTTATATTTTTTAGATATTCTTCTTTCCAGTTTATGACGTCTTGTAAGAAAGGTGTTCGATGATCTAATCAAAAATGGTCGCTTTGATCCGAGTTGAGACACCAACGCTTAATTTTTTATATGTTTATGGGTATGATCTGTGTGATAACAAGACTCAAATTTCGTGATATTGTACTACAATTAAGGAATCCCTGTTCTCGCGGTATCTTTCATCTTCACGCGAGATCATGGACGATATCTTATCAGATGATATAATCTGAAACTTGAAATCTTAGAAGAGTCAAACAAGTTTTCTAAAAGAAGGAAAAGAAAAGGAATAAAATGAAACCGTATGCTCCATATGTTCACTGTCATGATAGAACTGACTGTCCTCAGACAGTGTCTACTAAAATACCAATTTTTTTTAAATTTTTTTAGACTTTTATATTAAAAAAAATTCCTTGATCATTGTACTAAGTGACATCACATCGCCTTATCTTTGTGTTTCGTCAATATTATCGAGTTCGTTGAATGTACCCATGAATTGGTTCTGCGCTGTTATTTTAACGGACTGCGTATGCTTGCGACAGTGCTGACTCATGTTGAATTTATAGTGTTGCATTATTGATGTATAACTCCACAGACGCATACGAGTGATACAGTACTTGAGCGCATTATACTGATACAGAGTCAACCCGTTTTATACAAACCATTGATGCCAGCCACCAAGTATATGTGGCAGCAGCGAAACCTTTTATTGAAGCATAATGTACCCATTTGATAAAAGACTGACATGGGCTTGCACCTTCGTCACAAAGGCTTACATACACGCAAGATGCTTTGTACTTGGATAATTTAAAACCTTGAAACCTCGGGAAAAGGTTGTTATCGATCAAAATATGATTCAAAAATACTTATCATAAGTCATCTGTACTTTGGCGACTTATACCAGGTTTTGTGTTAAGGGCTTATTGTCCTATAAACAGCTAAGGTCATTTACGGACGTGCCAGTTTTACTGGTGGAAGAAACCGGAGTATCCGGAGTAAACCACCGACCTACGGCAAGTCACTGGCAACTTTCTCACACTAGGCCGCCCCGGACGGGAATCGAACCTAGGAGATGAAAGGCAATTATGATTACAAGTCGGCGACTTTAACCACTAGGCCACCGCGGCCCCCGACTTATACCAGGTAGCCCCGACCTGATTCTAACACATCCACACCACAGTGGTGGACAAACGACAGCAAATATCCATGTACATGTATGCTAAATACATTTTCTTTTAACTCTCGGCTTCCATACATTTTTATAGATGAATGATACAGCTAACGCCCAACTACTTCATTTACAATAATTTAATCTCACGCAATTCAAACAACATATACAAGGTGATGTCTGTCTGATAGCGAGTACTTGTCACTAAAACAAACAATGCATCTGATGACCTAACAGAGTTGTTCCGAAAGATAACAGGGTTGTTCCGAAAGATAACGATCGGAGTAGATAATGGAAGCCGTGTGACGGGTTCGATGTGGTACTTCACGGTACGGCATGTGCCCCTTAGCGCATTGTAAAAAATAAATGGTTTTATGTAAATTTCGTTGTCCCTTAGCACCTTTAAAATAACAGATTCGTGTAAAATGTCAGAGTTTAATGTAAACGGATCATTATGTTTTACACGGTTTGATATCTGTTTTTGTGGATGTTAAACATATGTAGCTTGTGTGCATACGAATTGTTCGGTTTGTTAGATTTGAGATAACAACCGTCACTTGCTCTTTAAAACAATGGAGCAGTTGTTTGTAATAAAAGCGCGTAAAATGAAGATATAGGTTATCTTTACGTCGCAAACTGTTTTGTTTACATTTTTGATTCATCATTGCTCAACAACAGTTCGTAACCGTGAAATTCTGAAAAGAACAAAAAATGACAATGACGACACAACGATAATATATGAGCGGACAATGTTGTCATCAATACAAATATACTAGCAAATAGATGACAACATATACACAATAACAAGGCGTATGCTTGCTCAAGTAGAATTCGACGTTCCTCGTAAAAAAAAACTGGAGTCACATTGTGGTAGCTTGAAAACAGAACAGTTATCACGGTGGCAGAAAGAAACACAGCGACAGGAAAAACTAAGTTGTAAGAAATAAAAAACTGAGTTGTAAGAAATATAGTTATTGGTGTACACCGTTAATCCAATTTAGCTTACGTATTGCTTTATTTACGTTTTACCGAACACTTCGCATTTCTGTATCTGTGGAATCCATAGTGCTATCTACTTAAAAAATCACAGCACTGCACTCCGCTATCTTAAACTGCTTTGTGATAAAATAAGGTGCGCGTTTCTCGATAATCCGTATACATGTACACCAAATAAGCAATATGAAAGGCGAACAAATTCCAAACTGATTTTATCAATAAATTGCGGTGTGGATTTGTTGTTTTCAATATAAGCTGGAGAGTAAACAAATGTGTATCTTGATACTTACATAAATGTTCTTAAAAAATTGTCTTTCTAAGTCTGACACGATAGTGTCATTCTTCTAGCTTCTATGTCCAGTTGTAAGGTTCGAATCCTGGTCGAGTCATAACCTAAGACTTTAAAATTAAGCAATCTTCTCGCTCCCTGCTAAGCGCCCAGCATTACTGGGTAGGAGGAGGACTGGTTGGCTCGGTGGCAGGATAATGTGACCGAGTGAAGTATCATGTCAATGTGCCTGCTGCGTGATATTTCAGTGAAACAGCACTATAAAGTCGCCATAAGTGCGCATTGTCGCAAGCAGACAATGGCTCGATATGACCTATACATGAGTTAAAGGGAAGCTAAACCCCAATAAACAAACAAACAAACAAACAAACAAACAAACAAACATTTCCAATGGTTAAAAAATAGAACAGGAAGGACAAAAACTAGATTACGAGTATAGTTCAGCGACATTATTTTGATGATTCTTGGTTTAAATTCTTTATTTTCATTCTTTTATGTTGGTATGAAACTGTTCCCTCTCACAATAAAAATATGTAAAATAATGTAGCCGAATTGGGCAAGTATAATTCAAACAATTGCAACTGTCGACTGTGTGTCTGTCGCTAATCTGTCCTCTTTTTATCTATAAACTGTCAAAAATATTATCAGACGACAACTGTGCATTAAATGATCAAAATCAGAGTAACTTATAATCGATAAATTTATAATTCTGATAGTTTAACACCCTCACTACAAACTCAATATTATCAGTTAACAAACTATCCCACAGATAACGCACACTTTACACTAGTTTATACAAATTACGATCTCTTTGTCAAATTGCGCATCATCTGCTGGCTTGGACCAGCTGGTCAGCGTCCGAATGTCCCGTACTGGTCACTGTTGTCCTCAGTATAGCCTTTGGATTGTTTTTATCTATCCATAAGTTATCTGAATGATCACTGGTGTCTTTAGGCTGTCAATCACACAGATAGGAACGTGCTACTTGAGAAAATCTCTCTAAATGACAGGATTAACTTTGTAAAATAAGTCACTCAGCTGATAAAACATCAAAATGTGTCCTTAAAACAGCAATTGTAGGTGTACTCTGTTATCTGTGAGTCTCCACTTGACACGTACGGCATGAATAGTAGACTGGTAACCTCCCCCTGATATTACATAAATGGGGACCTTTCGTGATGTACCAAAAATTAAACTGTTTCAATTTTTCTAATTCTGTTGTAAAGTCTATTCGCGTTTTTGGCTACGTATGTATTCTATGTGTAGAATTCGGTAATTTTCTTCGAAAATTTAAAATTATTCAGATGTAAGTACTTTAGACGTGCCATTGACACTTGCCTTTAAATGCAACAAACAATAACAATGGATCAGTGCTTTCATTTTTCTTAACGTCGAAATTTACAATAAGAGACATGCACGTATATTGTTGTTAATTGGGGTTTAGCGTCCCTTTAACTCATGTATAGGTCACATCGAGACGGTGTCTGCTTGCCACAGTGCACACTTATGGCGACTTTATAGTGCTGTCTCACTGAAATATCACGCCGCAGACACATTGACATGATACTTC
>JAUMGZ010174941.1:0-26276 GCA_032359645.1 Pododesmus macrochisma | reverse complement strand
GAATTTCAATCAATATGTAGAATATGCCACTACAATATGTTACCTGACTAAGTGTACAGTTATGTTATGTATTCGGCTTTGCTTACTACCTTTTTCAGGGTTGATATAGCCTTTTTAATCCCACTGACCTATTGAACTCTCTTCGGTCAATATCAAACCACAATAACTATGAGGTAAAAATAACCGTACTGGCTCTGAGGTTGATGTTTACTATTATATATATACCATTGTATCAACTTTTCAACTTCTCAACAATATTTGAGTTTTCAATGAGAACCATCCAAGATGAACGTAAATTCATGTTTGTTCAACAAATAAGGCTGGGGGTCCAGGGGTCGCCACATGTTTTTCGAAGTCTTGACCCGAAATATAGAAATTTAGTAAAAGAAAATAAACATTTTTCTAATAAACTTTAGTTTTCCCGGCGAATTTGATGCTTTGCATCAATGTTTTCTTATTGATCTTTGTAGGGCATATGTCTGACTTGCGAAGTATACCACACTAACGTTTTTACATCTATGTATTCGCGTGTTAAATGGGAAACTTCAGGTTTAAAACCCTGTGACTGATAAAATATTTAATATGCTATGCATGGTGTATCCTATATGTTTATTAGCTCTGTTGATCCATGCTACGAAGTAAGTCGCCACAATTAAAAATGTGTTCATGTTGTTTTATTGCTATGAAAACCGTGGGTAATATAGCACTGTTTCGGCATGACAATGGTCATTCGTTTCATACATGAATACTAAAGGCGCAAGTTTAATGTACAGTCAAACCCACACAAGAGACCGGCAAAAGCTGTCTTTATATGGAGGTGGTCTTTATATACAGGTTAAAATAAATATAATTAGATTTTAAGGGACCTGATTTGTATGGTCTTTGTGGACAGATGGTCTCTTTATAGAGGTGGTCGCTAGAGCAGGTTGCACTGCACACTAAAAATCTAATCATTGATAAACATCAAAACTATCATGAATAAATTGCTGTCTTAGTCCACGGAGACCTTGATCCAAGTTTAAAGGTTAGTGACCATGAACCGGATTAACCACACCTTACAGCATAACTTACATTGTACTGTATGACCACCCTAAGCCGGTATATTGGATTTATCGTCTTAGCATTCCTCTGATCCTTGACAAGCTTTATTGTCTATTTTCAAATATTTTTTCTTTTTCTGTGATCTTACTCTTAATCTGTGTCTTTTGTTTGAATGTTGGGTTCGAATGTCATGGAGAAAGAGTAGAATCTACCTTTAGTTGTGTTTCACAGTATCAGTACTATCATTTTATTCGGAGATGTTTGAAAGTTTCCATGTATCTTTTCTACCTTTGTTACTGGGTGTATCCGTGTGTATCTGCTTACCATTTCATATGTTGGCATGTTTTTTTCTTTTTCTTTCTATTTAGGCGTTTTCTGGTCTAGTCACGTGTCGTTTTTGTTAAGTATCTAAATTTAATGAAGGTGTTGGTACTACTAGAGCTTTTGCGTCATTTTTCATTCTAGAATATATTCTGATCGGGTCATCTTGAGCTCATTGTTGCTTCAAGCGTATCATATATAAGTATCCTTGACAATGTCTCCCATGAGTCTGACGAGATCAAGATTGACGCTGGTATATAACCGACTGAAGTTATATGAATTATTGATATTGATACGGTGCTTGCGATAAGTACAATTTATCATTTATTCATATCTTTATCGCTAAGAGGAGACAGATCCACCATACACATTGTCACGTGTGTTATCGTCCTTTTGATCTCAGCTTCTCGTGCGAAACCAATACACAATCTTCATCTCAAATTATGAAAAATTCACAGTTTGAAATAAATTTGATATTAATTTTGCCATAATGAAAGCGCTTCGTTAATGAAAATGTATTCAGGACATTTGCTGTCTTCCTACATAGATATAAAAATATCGATAAATCATTATTCAAACCAGTTGGGAATTCCCTTCCCAAACAAACAATGCTATCAATGCTGTTTATACTACATTGTATGCCAGTGTGGACCAAATGACGTTCAAACAGTTGTTTGTTATCAATGTTATGCAGTATTCATATTATATAGGTTTTTTTTATATAGTATGTTTCAACCCCCAGTTCTGTTTCAACTCTTCATGGGTGTCATTTTATGCTTCATAGAAACTGTTTGTCAACTTTTGTAAAAATGAATACAGACTATTTTAATCAGATTGTTAGCATATTATATTCTAATGACGAAATTTTCAATTTTTCTTATTTCCAAAGACAAAATTCACAGCAAATATATCTGCGCGGCAGGAAATTTGTTGCCCCACCCCACCAGTTTGCCCTCAGGCTACGGCCCTCATATTTAATGGTGACACGTTTCAATTTTTAGATTTGTATTACCGTATATTCCGGATTAAAAGTCGCACCCGTATATAAGCCGCAGGGTTACTTCTTAAAGATTTTTGTTTTTTTGCAGTATATAAGCCGCATCTTTATATTAGCCGCACCTTAACATACACCACACCTTTTTATGCTGCGGCAGAATATAAGTCAAAAATCCCCGTGATTTAACAATTAAAACTTTAACAGAACATACATAGTACATTAATCCATTAAAGATAAGCACATATAACATCAAGAACTATGTAATTTTAGATGAAAATAACGTTAAAGATACTAACTTTTGTCATAGAAAAACACATATTTTTAAAACAATTTTTTTGACTAAATTTTTTAAGTTTAATACACATATAAGCCGCACCTTTATATAGGCCGCAGTCCTGACAACTAGGGGAAAAGTAGCGGCTTATAATCCGGAAAATTATATCCATCAATAGTACGATGCTCATTGATGATAGAAACATTATCACTCAATCTCAGTTCAAAGCCACTGTAGTTCTAAAATGTACCTTTAAGCAGTTGACAGTGTCCATCAAGACTATCCACTGTATGAGCAAGATACAATGGTGATTGAATTATGATTTCAGTTTTACAAATCTTATAAACTTGCACTCCTTCGCGGACGTCGAGGTCTGTTTTCACTTCTCGTTTTCAATAGAAGTTTAAGTTCAAATATGTTATTGGTATAAAATTCACAGGCATAAACTGTCACAATCCAATTAAAATTATATCTTGATTTTGCTCCCGTTTCTGATTTGCCCGCGCATCATGCAAAATCAAGATATAATTTTAATTAGATTGAAACTGTCACCAAGGCAGAAAACATGGCAGACAATATGACATATACAAACATTTACATGATATGAGTTACCGTACAATAATGGTATGTCAATAATATATAAGTTCATGATGTTTCCTCTTTAGTAGTGTTTGGGTTTTTTAATTACATGTCGCCCTTTTCCTTTTGATTGCACAGGAATATGGACTTACGACTTTTGAATAGTGTTTTGGTTGGTTCGGGGAGGGATTATTACTGCTATATATACAGTGTTGAACTTTGGCCCCAAAACGTGTAACCTATTTTTGACCCAAGGGTGATCATGCCTTGAACAAAATTGATATTCCATGCCCTATAGTTACTACATACCAAACCATTTAACACGACTGCAGTAGGCCTTCAAGTTTATTAGAAGAATTTTTTTTGAAAATTTGTTAAATTTTCCCATTTCGGTCACTCTAGTGAGTGCCCCTGGGGGTCGAGCCCCTTAAACTGAATAAATCGGAATATCCTTGCCCTAGGGATACTTCCTATCAAATTTGGATAAAATTTGTTCAATGGTTTAGGAGAAGTCAAAAATGTGGACTGTTACATATTTGCTATAGTGTTAAACTTTGACCCCAAAACGTGTAACCTATTTTTGACCCCAGGACCATGCCTTGAATATACTGTACTTGGTTCTCCATGCCCTAAAGTAACTACAAACCTAAGCATTAAGCTCTAGGCCTTCTAATTTATTAGAAGATTTTTGAAATTTTGTTAAATATTCCCCCTTTTGGCACCCCTAGGGTGCCGAGCCCCTTCATTTGAACAAATCTGAATCCCCTTCCCTTAGGGATACTTTCTACCAAGTTTTGAGGAAATTTGTCCAGTGGTTTAGGAGAAGTAGAAAATGTTAAAAAGTTTACGGCGGACAGATGCACTATGGACGGATTTGAATGAGAGAAGTCCAGATGGTCTAAAATTTGACACATTTTAATAGTAGAGAAGAGATTATTGCAAAACAATTGATGTGTATATATTGAGCCAACCCAGTAAAACTAACAGCCATAGCATGTGAAAATGATCTGAATACATATAGCTATTTATTCAGTATTCAAGCTACCTTAACCTCTGCCCTCAAACATCAATAGGGATCATCATTTCCAAATAGGGAACAAACCAAGTTCAGCTTGAATCCAACAAATGGATCTAAATATATTGTGCAGGAACAAGTTTGAGTACATAGTTTTAGTTAATGCGACAATTTCCTTGACCTTTCACCAAATATAGAAATTGAAGATGTTTTCCCCATTCTTCTTTGGAACCAAAACACCAAATTTCACTTGAATGCAAATAACTAAATGAACAAAAATGAGATCAAGTACACAGTTCTATTTTCATTAGTAACTATGACCTTGACCTTTCACATATGCACCCTTAATCAAATACGCTTTTTGGCTTTCTAGCTTTGATTTATCTAGGACCTGTCTCTTAAAATCCCCCCCCCCCTTTGAGTCTGTTGATGAAAGTTGATTAGTAGTATGACCAGATCATCTCACTTCTTGGTTGGTTTGACACTATTTTTAAAGTTCCGTTTACGTTAGCATGTTCATTCTGATGGTGACTTTTTTTTGACGAGGCTTTTGTTTGTTTGTCAATATCCTTTGTTCTGCTGATCATATTTTGTCTTATTCTTCAGTAACAGAGAACCACATACCAAGTTTGAGTTGAATCTAATCAATTGAACTAAAACATTTCAAAACAAAAACCATAAATTCATGTGTGCTCGTGCGTGTCTCAGTGATCTTGACCTTTGAACCCCAATATCAATACAATTCTTCCATTTCTGATAGGGAAACAACATAACAAAGTTTGCATTAATCCAACCTAAAAACCAGAGACCCATTGGGCCTTAACGTCCATCCGGTTGAAACAGGCCTCTACGTATATACATACATATGATTAGTTAATATTTTTGTAAAATGTTCATAATTGTCACCTCCTAATGGTGACCTTCCAGGCTAAACCCAATCATTTGAAGAAGTATAAATCCCCTTCACATAGAGATGTTTACTACCCATTTTGTTTGAAATTGGTCAATTCATTATGTGAAATTGAATAAAAAGTAAGTACCGATTTTGTTAAATATTGACCCCAAAACCCATAAACTATTTGTTTATCCCTAGGGTTATGCATTTAACACACTTGGTTCTCCATGCCCAAAGGTGAGCACACATACAAGCAATAAGCTCTGGACCATCTAGTTCTAGAGATTTTTTATTTTTCTTGAACTTTTCCCAATGTTTTGACCCTCTAAAAGTACCAAATGGAGGCCAAACCCCATCCTTTGAACAAATCTGAATCCCTTTTCCCTAGGGATGCTTCCTACCAAGATTGGTTGAATTTTGTCCAATGATTTTAAAGAAGTCCAACATGTGAAAGGTTTAAATCAGACGGTCAACATTTCTATGAGAATTCCACCTTGGACCAGTTGGATTAAAACACCATTTAAATCAGGCTTGTTTTGTATTATTTTATTTTTTAAACTCTCCTTCATAATGATTGACCTGCAACATGATAACGATGTATAGATTGCATATAAAACTACATGACAATATAAAAGGTTTTACAAAAATAATTACATTGTACCTTGAACATAGAACGATTGAACTTATACAAAATTAACAGTACTGGTGTTATACAAAGCCAAAATATTAAGTCATCATTACAACCTTTCTCAAATAAAAAATATTAATTCAATTTAATTTTATTTGCATAATTTTTTGGAAGATTGTCCCTGCTTTACAAAACAAGAAACAGGGAGTTTAGCGTCTTCTGCAGCGTACCATAGTGGCCATTAGAAGACGACAAATAAATTACTTTTGAATGCATAATAAAGGCTGCACCAACATTCTATGTAGAACCCTATGATTGTTGTATAAATATTATTAGTGATGTGAAAGTGCAACACTAGTATATTAACTAGAATCATGAAGCAGTTGTATATATATAATAATCAATTATTGTAAATTTGAATACATTAATTCATACATATAACAAATAAATACACACAAAACAAACCTATGTTAGGTCAAATATGTTGACAAGCATCGAAAACACCCAGTAACAAATAGTAACAATCCCAAACACTTATAAACAAAAAGCTATCAACACAGACATCACTCATTTTATAAAATAATATACAAATAAACCCTCTAGTACAGTCTGTGAGACAACAGCATCTTACGTTTTCGGCATAACTATTACAATGAAATATTTCCCACATACATTTCAAAAATACAAATGACAATTATACTGTCCTAATTTAATTTTGTTTTGAATTAATATCAATTTCACAAAGGTAAAAATTGAGATCAAACAAAAATGTTATTGCTTGTTCTTCCACTGTAGTTTGTAACTTTAAGATGTCCATAGGTTTGTTTTAATGTTCTACCATCAAACTTGTATCCAATACATCAAGTTTTTTTTATGATCAAAGTGTTTCCTTAAACCTGTTTACGAATATTTTTATACATACTAGAGCTGTAAAGATATACCAATACAGTTAAAGATATATTCTGATTTACTTTCCAAAGGTGTGTTATGCAATACAGACGTATATCGAGGCACATTACAACAATACAGTCAAATACATTACAGTTATTCCCCTTTTAATGTTTTTTTTTTAAGTTAAATGCAGACTTAGTGTTCGGAACTACACATGTCAATTTCAGTGAAGGAAAACATTTGTCAGTAAATGATTGCATCAGTGATGGCGATGTGACATCTGAATATCAATAAACAGAAAGTACAAGGAATCGAGGAATATGGCAAATCGCCTGAGTTTACGGTCTTTGTTCTTTAATCTAAGACTTCATAGTTCTGGTAATTTTTTGTCCATGTGATGACAATGATTATTTTTACTTTCATATTTCATTCCTTTGCATTCCATAATGTGGAAGTATTTACAGTACTAATTACGTTGACTATTGAATTTTCCATCCATACAAGTCTTACACACTGAAGAATTCTAATCATTTCTAGTGTTTGCAAATTTCAATTCATACCATTTTGGTTTAGTTTTAAGTGTCAATATATAAATTCATTTCTAAATTTATGTTATCTTTTTTTCATTTGGTTTTGTACCTACTACAGTGTATTGCAAATTCAACTATAAAAAGAATGATGCAGTAGAATATTTTTTTTTTATCTGTTTCCTTAATTTTAACTTCTTTTTCCAAAATTATAGTATTAAAGGGATGCATATCAGGGTACATATTGAATTGTGGGTGCATCGTTACAGCCCTAATATATACCTTTGACTTATTTTGCATAAACAACAAAAACTTCCGTACAAAATATTATTGTCAGAGACAGAGATTTCAAATACCACGTTGAGACTTGTAAGTAAAGGTAAATATAAAACATAACGTATCAAAAATACAGAATAGAAAGAGTACTAGAATTAAAGCTCTTGTCTTTGGCTGATAAAAGAACAAAGTCTGTGTAAATAGCTTTAACTGTACTTCAACATGTGCATAGGCGTATCATGTGAGAACTCCTAATATTGGATTTCTCTGTAAGCCAGGATAAAAAGTATACCTTTAATATTATATTAAAAGAAATACTACAAGTAACAATCAGATCCCTCCTGAACACTTGGTGTTGAGATGCGTATTATAGTGAGGCATAATTACAAGCACTCTTTAAAACTTAGTTTAGATCCTGTTAGGAATATCTATTTTACAGGAAGCTCTAAACATATGCATTCCCTGTGTACCACTAACAGTCAACTGTACTTCCTGGTTGGCAGCAACAAAAAACACAGAGCCTCTCTGAAGGTCAAGTGGAGTGAATAATGAAGCACTTGAGGCTTGGCCTTCACCTTGTATCACAATACAGATACTGGCGCTGTCAATACTCAATAAAACACCACTTGTTTTATCAGCAGGAATCTGTCAAAACAATGTTACTCTCATTACAGATCAACCACTATAGACTACCGATCAATTTTGTTGAAACTGACTTAGAAGTATTGCTTGGTTTCGCCAACAATTTAAGCATTGTTTTCAGTTTGTGATTGTTAAATCATTATACTGCACATTGTATTGCTCATTTATTTTTGTTTAATTTTTAATATTAAAAGTACTGTTGTCATCATGTCCCATCTGGGGCCCTTAAATGGAAATAAAGAATTTGAATTTGAAATTATATTTTAACGATAGTACAAGTTCTAATGATATGCAGGTACTGACATTACAAGGATAAAGACTAAAAAGAATATTTGTTTAAAGTTAGAAATATTTAAATATTATACAATTAGAAATGAAATATGATTTTTGGGAAACCTTGAACATTAAGTTAAACTTAAAGTGTCATTAACAGACAAGCTGGCATGAGAAAAGTCTACATAATAAAAGAGTGCCATGTCAAAAACAATATTAGGAATAATGTTACCTTGACAACTGTCACCATAAAATCATCTTCATCTGGTTGAAAGTACGATGTGTCACCTCTGATAACTGGCTTGAATTTGGCCTTCACAGGTAAGAGACTAGTGTAATCCAACATTTCACACAGAAGTTTGACATCTCGAAACTTCGGTGTCAGACCAGCTCTGATTGTGTTGTCAGAGCAGGCCATGCATTCAATACAGTCTGAAGATAAAACAATCATTTCCAACTGATGAAAGAGGGAAACAAAAAGCGGTCTGTCAAGTTGAAATATGATGAACACTGAGCTGGTTGATTCTTGTGTAAAAATGTGCACTCTTTAATAATTTTTTGTTCATATAGTTTAAGAAAACATCTTGTTAGAACTTGTCAAGCTAGACAGGGATGCCTTTCTAGCTTAGTATTTTAAAGCAAGAAATTTCCAAGACAAAACAATGACAATTTCCTTTCCATTGTTAAACCATAGTTGCCAACGCTCCCTATTTAGGAGGGAGTCTTCCTATTTTTCACACACAATTTTCCCTTTTGACATCAGTATAATTCCTAAACCTTGCTTATTAGCTTGCTTCTACTTAGTGTATTGCACAGAACTTCTTAAATGAGGCAGTTTACACTGCTATTTTGTCATATAAGGGATTGTATATAGATATTAAAGACATTTTAAGATTTTGCTACGCATTTTCATCCCTTGAAAATTAAAAAGTTGGCAAGTATGGTTAAACCAGTTGTTGATCCAAATGCAGATAATTTAACTTACTAGTTAATTATACTTTTACTAATGAATGATTGTAAAATGTCACTCATTGTACTAGATAACTCATCTTTTTAAAATTGTCATACAGACAAAAATGTTAATAGTTAGAACTGTGTGACAGGAAATGTTACCTCCTGAAAGATAAGCATGTGGTAGACTTGCTCTCAGATACATGGCTTCTCCTGGCTGCAGTGTTATAACATTGAGGAAATACAGAGCAAAACATCCAACATCTCCTGGAAATTCACTGTTTAACTTTTTCAGAACTTTAGCCTCAAACTGGCTCGTATCTTTTCCCTCTTTCTCTACATTACAAAAAATATGAAACTGCACTTTAATATCTACATAGGTAAAATATATATATTTATATATTTAGACTGGTTTATCATTCCTGCAACTAATATAATAGTGAGACTAACTAGACTGGTCAATTATTCCTATCCTTAAGGTACATCATAATAGTGAGATATAACACACTAGACTGGTTTATCATCACTGTGACTTACCAAAGTGAGATTATAATCAACTCAACTGGTCAACCTGTGCTTAAGGTACATAGTAGTGAAATATAACTAACTAAACTGGTTTATCATCACTGTGACTTACCAATCGGATAACTTTGCTCTTTTCATCGCATGAAAAACCCTTGGAAGTAAGTGTATGAATACTGCTCGTTTGGAGCAGTTTAACAAAAAAAATAAGAAATAAGGCGCCACGTAGATCCATTTAAAAGTGTAGCAGATATGTAAACTTCATTTCAAATATGTAAATAATGTTATGTTGATGATTGATGTTTTAAAAAATAGTAAACCAAAACGATCAAACACATGTCAACAAATATTTCATTTTTTTTAAAAGTCAAAAGTAGTTCCAACATGTCTTACTTCCGAGGTTATTTAACCAAAATGTCTGAGTAAGGTCCAATTGTGTGACTTACCTAACTGTGAGATATGATCAAGTAGACTGGTTAATTGTTGCTGTATGACTTCAGGTTTTTGGTTCATCAAATCGGTGAAACACATCTTAATTGACTCACAGAAAAGTTTTTGGTCAGAACAACTACTACTTGTAATGAGGCGTATTGCATTAGGCCCAACAGCATGTTTAAATTCAGAAATATCTGAAATGCACAAAACATTACATAAATCTTAAGAAAACCAAGGATGATGATACGTCTTTAAATACTTTGAAGTTATTTATAAAACACTTGTTTTAGTTATATAGATATTGTTTCATTTTAATTCATTATTCTTGTCAATCTTGAATTACAAGATAATTGTACAATACACATTATACTTGGAAACTGTACTCCTGTAACAATGAGGCCACAACATATAATTGCTGTATTTCTGCTTACAGCTTCAAAAAATATTAGGGTTTTATTTTGCTTCAAGTTTTTACGCGCACTATATATAAAGATAGAGGTTCTGACTTTAACAGTGCTTGTCTGAAAATGGCAACAATAATTCAGGGTAGGTAGGGTTAGTAGAAACACAGGTATTTTTCTTTTTGGCCTAACACCTACGTGTCAAAAAGTTAGCAATCTCTTTAATGGGACGAAAACCACACAATCCCTGAAAAGGTGTCAGTGCTATTGCCATCTCTGGTTTGTGATTAGGGTCTTTGTAAATTTCTGGATGATCTGTGTGTATTATCCCAGCAAGTTTCTGAAAGACAAGCATAAACTCAGCATGGGCTAAATATGAAATTAGTATTATCTAAACTTGTATATCATAGTTAGGCCAATAAAAATTATATGTTTGTTAAGGGTTACATCCAGAATTTTTTTTAGAGTAGGTTTTTTTTTCTTTTCTTTTTTGTATTATTTAGTGTGTGTCTTCTGATCATCTAAATATGGCTATAACTGTATTAACACAGTAACCTAATCATAAAAGGTTAATTTAGAAGCATAAAATTTGGTTTCATGTACTCAAAGAGCCAGATTTCAAAAGTAGCGTCTAAAACTTCTGCCCCTCGAGCGAATGCCGTTTTCTGATATATTCATTTTAGGGGCAGAGATCCATGCTATTAAAAAGACGTCACAAACTTACCTCTAATGCCGACAAAAAGTAACCACAGGATTTCTTCCTTTTGCTTAGGAATACAAAACTGTCACTTGATATATCACTCACCAGAACATTTATTTAATAGAATCCGCCAGAAAATAATCACATCATCGTATTTTTCTATCGTTTTGGTCACTTAAACACTACGATTGGAGGAAAATCATCCAACTAAAAATAGTTATACTTTGTGACCATGTACAGTTGACTTAATCATTGTACCCACATTGTCTAAACTAATCATCAAGTGTTCCAATTTTCTCAAGAGGATATTAGAATTTATAGAAATTTGTATTTGGGAATAATTATTGAGCATAAAAAAAATTATAATTTATAAACTGAATAAATAAATAGAAAGAACTTCTCAAATGAATGTCTCAAACTCATCAATGGACTTATATTTTTTTGGTATAAACTGCTTCTTGTGTTTTCAAAATATAAATTGTTAAACAGACTAAAAAATGTAAAGTCGATGTGACCTTGAACTTTACCTTATTAGGGTGAGCCTGGATGGATAAAGCTTGGTTTACAGATAAGACTTTAAATAGAAATGATAAGTCTTTGTCTGCTTCCATGGTTGAGCCTAGCTTGTCAGCATTCTTCTTCACCCAGTCAGACAGTTGTATATCAGCATCTCCTGAGTTTGACACAATGGTAGAGGGTCCATTAGGGTGTGTTCCCATCCATAGCTGCAAAATCATTATATTAAATTGATCAAATATTCAAGTTTATATTTTACAATATTTATAGAAAAGCCATTGTTTTTTTGTGTTTTTTTTTAGAAAAGCCACTGTTTAATCATTCAATTTTGAAAATTAATAGCATACATACATCATTTGGATTTAACTTTTGTATTATTTTAGTGTATTTATAGGGTCATATAACAATACAGGAACTTGGGAGACCATCACTTAATTGGCATTTTCAACCACATTTAGGAAATAAGTTACTTTCGCTTTCCTACTACTTTATACACAGATTAGTCTTGCGCCAAATATTATCGCTAAAAGTATTTTTCGAGCGCATTTTCACTCAAAAACACCAATTTCACAAATGGCGATCGACAGCGGTAACAGTGAAACTACATAATAATATTTTACTAATTATCACTGTAAAAGAGCATCCGTTGAACATAAGGCTGCTTGGATAACTGAATGTTCAGCTTGGTCTTATTCTTAAAAACATTAAGTTGGCTCTCACTTTCTACTGTTTCTTCATCTTTACAGTCCCTGTTGAAAGCAATAGAATCTTCAATACATACCGACATCGCTTCACCAAGTAATGGGATGATACTAACTCGTTCTCTAAATCAAACTTTGATTTATAGTCATATAAAACAGTGATTTGGATTAAAGTAATGTGTCAAATCAACAGATTCAGACTGTGTCTTGGTTGGCTTCAACGTTTCGGAGTCAGTTTTCCTTCTGTTTGAAAAACATGCCAAACCTATGTACCTCTCCCAAGCATTGTTTAGTATACATATTTCAGTGGAAAGAAATGATTTTATTAGAAAATATAATTGCCAACTATTGGAGTTTTTTAGGACCAAAAGTGGAAAATATAGTCAAAATCGGATTGGGAATCTGAATGGGGCAGAAATTCAGCCCACATCTTAAGTCCCAGAATAGTTTCAACTGTGTCTTGACCATGCATTGCAAAGATTTTTTTTTTTTTTTTAAATATGATTCATTTTACATTTTTACCTCTGCATAAGGTTTATCCTCTTCTAAAGGGAAGTCTGGGTCAGTAGCAAGTGACAATTTAGCAACTTCACTGTCCCTACCAACTTTTCCCCAATGGTACTTCTGAACTGCACACTTCAAAGGGAAAACTGAAAATGGAAATCAATATCAACTTTAGTTTATAATACCAATAACAATATCTAATGTGTTCTTATTTTGTTTTTTTATTTAGCAACACATGATTTCTTAATATAAGTATTATGTGAGATATTTAACCATTAACTTAACACACATAAATTAAAGTGAGCACATTAAAATATCAATTGTTATTATCAGTACATGTACATAGAAATATTATCTCCTTAGTCAATTTTTTTCTGAAGGTATGACTTTGGGACATTTCTCTTTAGAAAATATTGTATACAATTATAGTCCTGCATTCTATGTGTTAGTCCAATCTTATTCTTTAACTATTAAATTTCTTTAGACAAGAACAATTCTTATTGATCATGATTCACCTTGAAAGATTGTTTCCTATTTGATCGCTGTACAACTTAAACATGGACTTAATTGACAATTTTTAGTGTTATTCGGGTGGACTTTGCCAACCTCAAGCTTGAGGCTGTCCCGACTCTCAAGTCTTTATTGATCTAAATTTGTCTATACAACATTCAATTTCTATTTGGTATCCATTATTCCACAGCCCATCAAACTTAAGATATAAAATTCCTGCTAAGTGCTCAGCATTACTGGGTTGGAGGAGGACTGGTTGGCTGGGTGTCAGTATAATGTGACCGAGTGAAGTATCATGTCAATGAGTCTTAGGCACGAGATTTCAGTGAGACAGCACTATAAAGTTGCCATCATTGCACAGTGTCATAAGCAGACAATGTCTCGATATGACCTAGACATGAGTTGAAGGGGCGTTCATCTCTTTAAGATATAACAGTGTACGTACTTCTACTGGAGTTCAGCCTCAGTTGGAATGCTTGTATATTTATCACCCTAAACATGAATACAGCTGAAAGCTTCTACTTTTGTATTAATATACCTCCTTCCTCTGTTTGCTTCTTTCAATATTTGTTTACTTTAATGATTAAGCTATGCGACATGTTATAATTAACAAGTTCCTATATAAGGATAATCAATGCAGAGTCTGTGAGGGTAAACAAACAATCACATCCGTGTACAGAGTTTGTGTGTGTCATGTTAATGTTGCGACTTGTCTGTGTGATTTTACATCATTATCCTGCCCTTTAAGTCTCATCCTCTGATGTTAATCTTGCTTCTTTTTTTAAATTAATTATGACATTAACAGTGTTGTTACCTAGTGGCAGATTCCCAGCCATGATGAACTGTCTGCTTGCCAATCAACGTGGAAATTTCTAAAAGACAAAGCGGTAAACGGTAACACTGATACTTTATCCGGATATATGAAAAATTGGTTTGATTACCTCCCTTGATGTTACTCATCCCATTTACATTCTGTATATATGTGTATTAATAACGCTTACTCCTTCGCAGACACCTGATTTCTCATCTAGTTTTTTAATATAAGTAAGTGATGTTTTAGCTGCATGTTGTAATTGGATGTTTCTTCTTTTTTCCGTATGCGTCCCGCGTTTTCCCTCTACTTACCAATTTTCTATTTCAACCAAACTTGGTAGGAGGATTCCCCAAGGGAGGGGATTCAGATTTGTTACAACGATGAGGCTATGCCCCCACTGGTGTCACTAGGGGGCAAAATTGGATAAAATTATTGCAAACTTTTAACAAACTTCTCGAAAGTCAATATCTATGTGTAGTATTTGTTTGTTTATTCGGATTCAGCGTCCCTTAAACTATCGAGATGGTCTCTGCTTGTGACAGTGCGCACTTATGGCGACTTTATAGTGCTGTTTCTCTGAAATATCACACCGCAGACATATTGACATGATACTTCACTCGGTCACATTAACCTGACCGCCAACTAGTCCTCCTCCAACCCAGTAATGTTGAGCGTTTTAGCAGGGAGCGAGAAGATTGCCTGATTTGAACGACTTAGTTTTTGACGCGACCGGGATTCGATCCCACGACCTGGGATTTTAGCACCAGTCTACAAGTACGAAGTGAACGCCCTAACCACTGGGCCACTGCGTTGGTCTCTATATAAAACTTAAGGGCATGAACACAATTCAAGTGTAATACTAGTGTTAAAAATATGTTACGCGTTTTGAGTCAAAGTTTAACATTTTAGCAATTCAACACTAAAGCAACTTTTTTTTTTTACATTTTCAGCTTCTCTAAAGCCAACGGATCAATTTCAACCAAACATGATAGGAAGTAACCATAGGGAAAGTGTGTTCAGATGCGTTTAAATGATGGTGCTTCACCTCATTTTCTAAATGACAATATTTACAATTTTTTTTAAAAAATCTCCTTATGAACTATAAAGCTTTACGTGTGTACACGTAGTAAACTGTTATCTTTGGACATGGCGGAGAACCAAGTTCGTTCAAGGCGTATCTCCTTGGGCAAAAAAGAATATGCGATGTTGGGTCAAAGTTCAACACCATATCTGGTTATACAGCACAAATGTTAACTTTTCAAACTTTTTTGACTTCTTCTTGAAAACCAATGAACTGATATCGACCAAACTTGGTAGGAACTATTCCCAGTGGAAATGAATTCAGAATTGTTCAGATGATGCGCCTGCAAGGGTACCATTAGGTACGATGGCCGAAATCAGCCGCCACATTGCAACTGCAAAGTAACATGATGTACATTTGTACATGTACATAATACACATGCAGTATTACATATTTTTGTACTTTGACAAGTTGTACATTTGTACTGTACAAAAAAAAACAACTACAAAAGTATTAAAATTCCTGCGTGATAGCCTTACACCTTTTTAAATTGCTTATCGGTCGATTTATTATTAATGAGTTGGCGCAACTATAAACTCTGACCTGAGTATCTTAAAAAACCGTTAATTAACGCTGAGAAATATGTTCACACTGTCAAGAGAAAAAGTGTTTAGTTCGCAACCACGTGTACACGACATGCATTGTATTTAGTTGCATTTTTGTTATTTCAGTTTCAAAATAGAAACAGAAATGCATATAGTTTATACCACGTTCATATTAAATGAATTTTGAGGTTGTTTTTTTTCTTCTCGAACCCTATTTGTTTTAAGTTTACGATCACCAATAATTCACCTTCTACCCATCCCCTATGTATTTAAGATACGCCGGTCAGGATAATAAGAATACCATCATTTATATAATTTAAGAAGTTTATGTAGTATTGTAAAACATTTGTTTGCCTTGATGGTTAAGTCACTTAATTGCATGACACTATAGCTATCAATTAGATTTGACCATCATGTAAAGTAGTAAATCGAAAAACCAAGACGATATTCTAAAGCCGTAAGTCCATTGACCGTGGCAAACAATAAGAAAACGTTGGACGCACACAGAAAAATTAACAAAATTTACATTTATTAACTAAAAATGGAAACATCACGAACTTCTATTAAAAAATCTAGACGCGAAACCAGGTGCTAGCGATATGGTAAGCGTTCCTGCTACACATGTGTCACCCGCCGCGATGCTTCCGTGTCATTCCGGTGTTTGGTAACCCTTCACCCGGACAGCATTGTGAATGAGACGTCTTTTTAAGCTCACGTATTATGAACATTTAATTTTTCAGGTATTTCATTCTTTTAGCGCTAATTATAGCAGTGTTTTGATTTGATGTTATTATTTAATACTTTTTATATTCAATTAACATTTGCGTAGTTGTGAAATTAAATGCAGACTAGCAAAATGTCAAACCTGTACATTCATGACACATATTCGCCATGCTCATCAACTGCCGCCTGTTTTGTTAAAATTACAGATTGGTATTGTTTCTGTTGATGACAGTATATTGGTGATTGTGTAATAGTTGATATGACGTATTAAACCAGTGATTTGTATTGGTGTATAGTTTTCATAATTCTTCCATTTTATGGAAATGTTTAGTCATATTTCATGTGACACTTATTGAAAAGGAATAAGAAAAGTGTACAGTTCCCAACCACGTGTGTCCTGAGTGTATTTCGAGAGTTTTATATGAGGTGGGAATTTACAAAAACCATAAGCACACCTGATACGGGGACGTTTATTAAGAACCGCAAATATGCCACTAAGTGATAACTAACAATGTGATAATAAATCAACCGATAAGCAATTGTAAAAGGTCTAAGGTTATCATACAGGAAATTTAGTAGCTTTTGTAGTTGTTTTTTGTGCATGTACAACTTGTACATGTCAATGTACAAAAATGTGTAATACTGCATGTGTATTATGTACATGTACAAATGTACATATTTTTGCATGTACATAATTATGTTCCTTTGCAGTTGCAATATGGCGGCTGATATCGGCCATCGTACACTTGAATCCAGACCAAAAAAACAACGACCCATTTCTCTTCCACACAAAGTTCAATAACTTGGACATATTGATAGAACTTGTTGCACCCATAATATGCACAACGGAGACAAACCCAAAACATGACATCCATCTTATGAAGAACAAATCTACCCTAACGTACACGGGTCAGACGTGGAAGGAATGAGCCTGATACAAAGTGAATATCGGTCATAAACGAAACGCTTTTGAGAAATTGAAAATATTCTATTGTAATGAATTCTTTACATATTTGAAGAACTAACAATAATTGTTGGCGTTGTTGTTGTTGTTGTATATGCTGTTGTTGTTTTTCATTTTATTGTATATTTTTGTTGTTGATATTGTTTTGTAATTGTCTTCATTTTAATTTTCAACAAGTAAGATATGTGTCGTGTTTGTACATTGTTTTTCTTAAATATTTTGCCATGACACGTTAACATGTATATTTTTACAATTGGTATCGTTTTCCTTTCAATGACACTAGTTGTGCTGTTGTTATTCATATATATGCTATGAATTGTATGAACAGTCTGTGACGTCATGATTGAATGCACTACTTTGTTCATTCGCTGGAACATTCCATTTAACAAAGCGGTGACAGTTTTGGTATTACCAACATGAAACATTATTAAAGCAAATATCTAATTTTATAATTAGTGAAAGTATGACTTAAATTGTAAATATAAGAAATGACATTCTGTTTGTCTTTATCCATGCGTTATGAACAACAATGGGCTGTCGCAAATTCAGCATGAACGGTAAACAATATTAAATATTTAATTTTCATCACATATGCATTATTTGTTGTTTGTGTTTTAACAAACTTACACTGGTAATGGTACCGCTTAGGATAAAAATAACAATCAAGAGGCCCGTCGGGACTTAACGTTTATCTGATCGTAGTCTCACAAACAAGAGGCTCAAAGGGTCTTAACGTCTATCTGGTTGTAGTCTAACAAACAACAGGCTCTTGGGCCTTAACCTTTATCTGGTTGTAGTCTCACAAACAAGAGGCTCATTGGGCCTTAACGTTTATCTAATCGTAGTCTAACAAACAAAAGGCTCATTGGGCCTTAACCTTTATCTGGTTGTATTCTCACAAACAAGAGGCTCATTGGGTCTTAACCTTAATCTGGTCGTAGTCTAACAAACAAGAGGTTCATAGGACCTTAACCTTTATCTGGTCGTAGTCTCACAAACAAGAAGCTCATTGGGCCTTAACCTTAATCTGGTCGTAGTCTAACAAACAAGAAGTTCATAGGGCCTTAACCTTTTTCTGGTCGTAGTCTAACAAACAAGAGGTTCATAGGGCTTTAACCTTTATCTGGTTGTAGTCTCACAAAGAAGAGGCTCTTCGGGCGTTTATCTGGTTGTAGTCTCACACAGAAGAGGCTAATAGGGCCTTAATGTTTATTTGGTTGTAGTCTAACAAAAAAGAGGCTCATAGGGCCTTTACGTTTATCTGGTTGCAGTCTAACAAACAAGAGGCTCATAGAGCCTTAATGTTTATCTGGTTGCAGTCTAACAAATAAGAGGCTCATAGGGCCTTAATGTTTATCTGGTTGCAGTCTAACAAATAAGAGGCTCATTGGGCGTTTATCTGGTTGTAGTCTCACAAAGAATAGGCTAATAGGGCCTTAACGTTTATCTGGTTGCAGTCTAACAAAAAGAGGCTCATAGGGCCTTAATGTTTATCTGGTTGAAGTCTAACAAATAAGAGGCTCATTGGGCCTTAATGTTTATCTTGTTGTAGTCTCACAAAGAGGCTCATTTGGCCTTAACGTTTTTCTGGTTATAGTCTAACAAACAAGAGGCTCATACGGCCGTAACGTTTATCTGGTTGAAGTCTAACAAACAAGAGGCTAATCGGGCGTTTATTTGGTCGTAGTCTCACAAAGAAGAGGCCCATAGGGCCTTAACGTTTATCTGGTCGTAGTCTCACAAAGAAGAGGCTCATCGGCGTTTATCTGGTTGTAGTCTCACAAAGAAGAGGCTCATATGGCCTTAACGTTTATCTGGTTGTAGTCTTACAAACAAGAGGCTCATAGGGCCTTAACGTTTATCTGGTCGTAGTCTCACAAACAAGAGGCTCATCGGGCGTTTATCTGGTCGTAGTCTCACAAAGAAGAGGCTCATTGGGCCTTAACGTTTATCTGGTCGTAGTCTCACAAAGAAGAGGCTCATTAGGCCTTAACGTTTATCTGGTCATAGTCTCACAAACAAGAGGCTCATCGGGCGTTTATCTGGTCGTAGTCTCACAGACAATAGGCTCATTGGGCCTTATTCTTTTTCTGGTCGTAGTCTAACAAACAAGAGGCTCATTGGGCCTTAACGTTTATCTGGTTGAAGTCTAACAAACAAGAGGCTCATAGGGCCTTAACGTTTATCTGGTCGTAGTCTCACAAACAAGAGGCTCATAGGGCCTTAACGTTAATCTAGTTGTAGTCTAACAAACAAAGGCTCATTTGGTCTTAACGTTTATCTGGTTGTAGTCGCACAAACAAGTGGCTCATGGGGCCTTAACGTTTATCAGGTCGTAGTCTTACAAACAAGAGGTTCATAGGGCCTTAACCTTTATCTGGTTGTAGTTTAACAAACAAGAGGCTCATAGGGCATTAACGTTTATCTGGATGTAATCTAACAAACAAGAGGCTCATCGGGCCTTAACGTTTATCTAGTTGCAATCTAACTTCATCCATGCGGCACCTTTCTGTGGCCGAGACCCAACTTTTAAACAAATTAAAACACATTCCTCCAAAGATGCTTCCTTTAATGTTTGATAGAAATTAGTCCAGTAATTTTTGAGGAGCCGAACATGTAAAAAGTTTACATATTAACTATTGTGGCGGAACCTTGACACAACAACCGTAACCTGTTTTTGCTCCAAGGGTCATGCCTTAAACAAAAGTGGATAGCAAGGCCTCACTCTAAATGCAAGCTATAATTAGGCTATAGGTCTTCTTTTTTATTTATAAATTTTTGAGATTTTGTCAAAACTTTTCCATTTCGCCACTTTAGTAACAAGTTAAGTCTCTCATATGAACAAATATGAATCCCAGATTCCCGACAAGTTTTGTTGAAATTGGTTCAGCGTCTTTTGAGGAAAGTCAGACATGTGAAAAGTTGACGACAAACGGAAATTCACCTTGGACCTTTGGTGTTGATGCACTTTTAAAATAGTAAGCGAGCAACTTCAAGACATATACATGATTATTTTACGCATTTTGGGGTAAAAGTTCAACACTATAGCAAATAGTTAACTATTCACATTTTTGACTTCTTGTCCAAAACTTTTGCACCAATTTCATCCAAACTTGGTAGAAGTCATCTCTGGGGAAAGGGAGTTCAGATCTGTTCAAATGAAGGGGCTCGGCTCCCAGGGGCGCCATTTTAGGGTACCAAAAGGGGGAAAATTTGACAAAATTTCAAAAATCTTCTTTAATAAACTAGAAGGCCTAGTGCCTAATGGTTTGGTTTAAGTATATTTAATTTTAGAGCTTAAAGAAATAAGTTTGATGAAGGCATGCCCCTGTGGTCAAAAGTATTCAAATACCAAATATTTACTTTAATAGGCCTATTTCAACCAGATGAACGTTTGTTGTGTACACAAAAAATTCAACACGCAGATAACAAGTGCAGACTGAAACATGAAAGAAACATAGATACGGACATTTAAACGTTGTTCTCCGTGTTATTGACGGATAATAAATACATTATGTAACAACCGCACAGACTGATTTTTTACACGAAACCTTACATCCTATGTTTTTAAATCAATTCGAGATCAACGTTATGAGGACTCTTTGGTATGTCTCTCGCGTTAAGTAATGTAATATTTATTGTCTATATATCAATCCCCTCTCATAAACATACATTGTCTAAGTGGCATTGTGTCTAAAAATGTGGGCCTTAATAAAGATGAGTAGGGTAACGTCAGCATGTCAGCAGGTGTGAGGACCCAAATTGGGACAAAATTGCATTTAAACACATTATTGTAATTATAGTACCAATAGAAATCAAGTATATATATACATTTCTTAAATATTGAATATAAGTGATACTTGTTTCTGTTAATATTTATGGTATATTTTGGTGTTCGAAAATGTAGTATGTAACGCAGGTTGTCGCATAATGCAAAGACAATGCCATATAAGGAATTTGTCAACATACGCACTTTATACTGTTTTTGTATAAAGAATAAAATACATTCAAATATAAATATGCATCTTCATAATATAATAGCAAACATACATATATTGAATATATGGACACATCTAATCACTATTGTGACGTAGAGAAGATTTTTTGTCGTTGCTCTCTCTCTCTCTCTCTCTCTCTCTCTCGCTCTCTCTTTGTTGTTAAAATAGCAACAACAAAAGTTCCTCTCTACATCAAAAATAGTGATTAGGACACAGCTATTCCGTGTACGTCAGTAATTGATTCTATAACTTTTCTTACAATTGTCCCAACATGGGTACTATCGTAATCTGGGTATAGGGACGTTATATAGTAATCTTTGCTAGACTCCCGTTGTGTTCGTAACCCGTGTTTTACCTCACTGGATCATATAGTCCGGCGTTTCGAGCATAGTAAGCTACATCTCTATAGAATATATTGCTATTATCTACCCAAGCTTGCCAAGAAAAAATGATCATTTCTGTGTATTCTTTTGTATTCACCAGGCAAAACTGACTCCAAATAGAAAAAAGCGTCATTAGTGTATCATTGAAAAAATAGTGAATTACACGAAGAAAGAAATCAATTCATCTATTTATTCATAGAGGAACATATAGATGCCATTTTAAAAAAGAACGTCTTTCTCATAGGTGTAATTGCGATTCATGACAAGTTTCTTTTCATTTCTCGAGAGTTCATCATCGTTTTAGAAGTCTTGAAAATGATTGTTGCTTCAGACAGTCTGTAACCATAAGTATCGCCAATTTCTGGCCCAATTTCTTACTTTCCCGAGCGTGCCATGCTCCTTGTGATAATCCCTTTAAACTCTTGTTTCACTGGCAACGATATTTCGTTCTTTGAATCCTTTTTCTGGACGAAGACAAGCAGAGTTAAGAGTACTGCCAAAACAACGGTAATGTATGGACAACTTCCGTTTTCCCCCGTTGACAAGCCAAACAAACAGTTTATCTTCTGTTGACAAGGAAACCACATGAATTTCATAGCAATTGTTGGTAGAACGGATGTTATAAGATTCTTTGCGTACACGTTCAAAAAGTTCATGTTAAAATATTTTGATATTAGGAATTTGTTTAGTGCAACAAATATGACGGCCAAAGCAAATGCAATCGTCATGATGTCTCCGATCAACACAGCCGTAGCTGTTTGACATAGCGCAAACGCTATAGTCCAGGCAAATACACATACCTTCCAAAAACTTCCAAATATATTCAGGATTGACCCTGCTTCATTCGAAATTGCAGAAAGTGTAGTTCCTATAACTTTCAGCGCAACTAAAGTACCCAGCATTGTGTTTGAAGTCACTGAGCAAATCAAATCTTCTAACAATTCAGTTATCAATGGAGTAGACAACGTTCTTCATTGTGACGTCAGCATCAGGAAGTGATTATGACGTAATAAGTTTGAGCAATTTCCACCGCGCCCCGACCCACACTGAGAGTAACGGATTCACCCGAGGTTTGCCGATTGACACCTCGTAAGAGATTATGCTACAGCATGGTGCCAAAAGTGAGTCAACTTTTTGTTGTTATTGATTTGAGATATGCACATGGAGATGGGGAGCAGTTCACATCCTGAGTTTGAAGAGGTTGTAAAATGGTTTTACCCCAAGTTACAGCAGTTTTGCTTTATTGATCAATGTAACATAAATATTGTTATTTATTCAATGTGTCTGAATTGAAGAAATTGATTATTTACACTATAAATTAACAAAGAGTGTAAAACGAGGGTCGCAAACAGTACTCCGTGGGATTTTCTAAAAAGGTCCGGAAACGGTATCCGGAATTACGCAGTATTGTGTTATCGTACATGTTCGATCCCCGACTTCTGCAGTACTCTTTTTTTGTTTTTATTTTCTAATGATAAGTCATACTGAAAAGGGGAAAATTGGCGAAATTTAATCAACATCTTCTGTCAATATTTTCATAATTTATTGTTTTCAACTTTTAAACTAATCAGAATTTGTTAAGAATCATCTCCGCTGTGGCGTCATTTTGACACCATTTTCTTCTTTATTCTTAGTAAACGTTGGCGTGCAATTAATTTTTTATCTCTCCAGTCTCAGACAACGGAAAAGTATGAACATGTTATGGGAAGATGCGCCAGATAAAAGGCTTTCTGTAGAAAGTAAATTAAGGTCTAAAATCTGTAGTTTGAATTTGAGGTTGAACGCAATCCTAAATCCTTTTCTTCGCTCCATTCAACCTCATTAATCAAAATGACACAAAAACTAATTTAATTGCAAATAGTTATATTTAAGAGCATGTTATGTCACTACGTTATTAAGATCATAGGTAAAGATAGGAGACTTTAATACATTGTGGACTTCTTTTATTCTTTATATGCTGAAATCAGCTGTTTTCCAATTTTCCCATACGACATCGGTGTACTGCATTGAAAAATGTTATATTGCACGGATAAGTGTCCCGACCGTGCAATATAACGTTTGCTGTTGCATGGTCACATGACTAATGATTGCACGATCATGTGATTATTTGCGTGACGATCTTCCAAAAGACGTTGATTTCAAGCGTTGTTGCCCGATTATCAGCAAAGCAGAGAGATTTGCCTCCGCTACCGAGGATGATTTAGAACAATTTTTAGTGAATTGTAACCGTTAAAACATGTATCATATTTGACATCTGTCGGCAAAAATTGATCTGAAATGGAACTGCCATCACAGGTAAACAATTGCGAAAATCTTCCACCGTGAACATGAACCTGAAGAGTGAGCTCTAAACTAATAGACACATATGCCAACCAAGGTAAAATGGGGACCCGAACAGACACAAACAGACAAAAAGGAAACATCGCGGCCTTGAGTATAATTTATGATATATGTCTGTGAAAAATGATTGTTTCCCTGTGTACATGTGTCTCCCGTCGTGATGTCGACACGTCGGTCCAGTTTATGCTGGTATTCGCCTTATACCCCTCTGTATAGTATCCAACGAACTTTCTAATTGCAAACTGAAGTCAAGGCACATTAGTCTAGACACATTGTAATGTCAATCACTGTCTCAACAGCGATCCTCTAACATAAAATCCATAATATTGCAGAGCCGTTGCCTGGGGTGGGATAGAACAGGACATTTTGGGGGTTTTTCTGATTTTCGCAGCAAATATATGTATGCGGCAGAAAAAATTCTGTATTTAGATGTTTTATTAAAAACTAACATTTTTGCTATATATTACATATATTCATCATTTGTCTACAATTATTAAAGTCATTGAGTGTTTTTTTTTCTAATTTGAACATCATGCTTATATTTCATCAACATTTTAAGAAAATTCTAGGTCGCAACAAAAACAAAATAATAAAAAAGACATGTAAATTACGTTTAAAGAGGCCCAATTGGCCTAGATGCGCTCACTTGCTTACACATGCGTTACCTACTACTATTACAGACATCAGTTGAAAATCCCGGCAAATCAGAGCCCAAGCGACCATACTTAACGTAATTTAAACAATGTCGGACACAAATCTGAAAGTGATAATGCAAGAAAAACACATTGCATTTCCTGAAAATCAGGCCATAGTTCTTTATATAAAGAGGTACATTGTCCTTGACATCAACCTTGAGATACAACTGCGGCCTCGGGCCAATACAACTGCGGCCTCGGGCCAATTCAACTGCGGCCTCGAGCCAATACAACTGCAGCATCGGGTCAATACATCTGCCGCCTCTGGCCAATACAAATGCGACCTCGGGCCAATAACTGGGTCAATATGAAAATAATTAATTAATAATATGAACAATAAGACCTAAACACACTCTCTTATACAAACAGACACGGTTTTTTGTAATCCTATAAATGCTGTATGATTACAAAGCTATGTATGGTAATTTGAAAATATTTACAGTTATATCTAAAGACTATATCTTGACTGGTCAAATTAGTCTGAAGGTGAGTCTGGGAGAGGTCAAACAAAAATCATCAGGCCACTCGTTCCGTATTAATTGCTTCTGAATACAACTTAATTGCTTACCATTTATCTTTGTTTGAATTGAGAGAAAATTAGTGATAACTGCAATTATAAAACAACTCCTTAATAAGACTGAACATTTTTAATAATGAAAAAAGACGGAAAACAAAACTCTCATGCACATTTTGAAAGTGACAGACTGTTGTTGTGTAGACTCATTTTTCTGCAACTCTCTCCCTAACCTCTTTGATAACCGTCTAAATACACTTTTGCCGTTTCTCTTAATGCTCAGTTGATAATTTTGTATGTGTATTTTTTTCACTTATCTCGTGATATCAACTCTAAAATTGCCGATGAGCGTTAATGTAAGTATTATACCATTTTATCAGATTTGTTATTCTCAAGCTACGAATACAATGACAGAGACATAACACAATATAAAACCAGAAAACAAGACTCGAAGTACAACATGTTTTATTGTTACAAAAAACAAAGACTCGAAGTACAACGTGCTTTATTGTTACAGAAAACAAGACTCGAAGTACAACATGTTTTATTGTTACAGAAAACAAGACTCGAAGTACAACATGTTTTATTGTTACAGAAAACAAGACTCGAAGTACAACATG